>JAFNEN010004884.1:0-10866 GCA_019343175.1 Oedothorax gibbosus
TCCCACCGTGCCAAATAATTGTTTTTTAGGGGGTAATGCATGGCAAAGCAAATATAGCTTTCTCGTAAAGAACGTTGGAAGAAGGTAGCGTGGCCAAAGTGGTCTAATTCGCTGGTTTTAGGCACCAGTCTCTTCGGAGGCGTGAGTTTGAATCCTACCGCTCCCAAACGAATTTTTAAAGGATAATACATGACAGAGCAAATCAGTATTGTGACTCTTATAAACAGGATTTGGAAAATAATGATCTTGAGAATATCTGCGAGACTCCCTGATTCTGCATTAATAATGCGAGACTCCCCTGATTCTGCATTAATATAATGCGAGACTCCCCTGATTCTGCATTAATAATGCGAGACTCCCCTGATTCTGCATTAATAATGGAACATTTTTATTTTACCCTTTTTGAGGTCATTTTTCAAGATATATGTTATTAAAAAGGAAACATAAAACCATATGACCAGAACTCAGAAGCATGTGCTTGATACTTCTGCAACAGGGCAAACACACCCAAAATTGGAGATCCAGTTAGCATTCATTAGGCTATTTTTGTGGGGGGAAAACTATTCGAATATTCTATTGATCTCTCTATGCATACTACATATTTTAGTAAAATTAGAATCTTACAAATACACACATACTATGCTTTAAAAAAAATACACATACATCCTTTTTGCTGTGGTCAAAAGGCATATCACATTTTAAACCACAAATAACCTTACAAATTCTTTTAGACAACTGTTAATTTTTATTCGTTTGTATCTATGTAATATTTCTTTCTTTTCAGGGAGTATGTTAATTTTCACGTTACTTTTATTTGGTATCTTTTTTGAAACCCTCAAGCTAAATCCGCGAATTACAGTCACTTTTTTCATTGCCCACAATGAGATTCACAAAAGAAGAGGTTACAGTCATTTTCAAAAAGTTTTTTTCTTGCTATGTCCAATAGACCTGAGGTCGCAGTGCTCGGCGAACTTCCCCCCCACCAAAAAAGTCATAAGTCATGTCGCAAAGCGGCTCTGCAATACTTAGGAAGCCATGAACCATCAATGGAACATTTAGTTTATATGTTTATGTTGGTTGGTTGGTTGGTAGAGATATATATTTAGGTTTGTGTGCTTGGTCAGAGACCCGCTTATAAACCTTCGTCAAGTAAGACAGACACAACAGACAACACACACAAAAAGTGGACCGATCTAATTTTTAGAGACAGGGGCCCAATAGGGACCCCCAGAATTGGCTTATCACCCCCAGAGGTATTGATTTGGTATGGGAACTTAGAGGACTTTCGGACCCAACAGTTTTAACGAGCACGTACTCCGCATACACTCGGTAGGTCTTCAGTGGTACCGGGACTCGATCGCAAGCCCTTTCCGATCCCGAAAACCGAGACGCTGCCCACTAGGCTCACTACGGCCCCCTAGTTTTATATTTTTAGAACGCTGCTGATATGTAACCATCAACGGTCACCCCTGGATGACTTTCCAACACACAATCAAGGGGTATTCTCCAGATCATATTTACCAAGTCCTGTTCATAACAGCACTATACATCGTGGAGTAGGTCTACTGGGGAAACCACGTTAAAAAAACTCGCTGAGCACACTACCTTACAGGTGGTACGGAAATGTGGGAAATAGATTTTGATTTGTTGAAGGACTTCAACTTTTGAAATGGTGATATCTAGGAATATGATTCGTAAGAAAAAAAAGTATTGGAAATTTTTTTGTAGAATGCATGATCTACAACTTTGTATAAGCTATTTTATATATAACACTTACCGTTTACGAGAAAAATGAAAAAAAAAACCGATATTTACGACCTTGGACCTTTGAGTAAATTTTTTAGCAGACATGGGATCGGTGGGGACTTTTGATATTTGACTTATAACTAGGGGGCTACGCCCCTGCTCGCTATCGCTTCCCAACCTCCGGGAATTTCCACAATTCCCATTGGCCACTTCGCGACCGACTTGCTGCGCTCGCTCGCAGGTGAACATAATAAGATTATGTGCTGGGCAATTTAAAAAACAAATATGGAACACTACATAAATGCACATGAAGTAAAAAAGTTACTAAACATATTTTTAATTTAATGTGACATTCTTTAATCCTGTGATGTGCGAGCTTGCTCACCTAGGAGCGCCAGCCCTAGTATATTAAAAAAAATGAAGTTCTCAGAAAGCGTTGCACTCAAATATTATTTTTAAAAAAAGTTATATTCTACACATTGCTTTTGCTACATTTTTTGTTTTTTTCCCATCAAAACCCCTTTACTTTCGAGAGTAATTCGAGTGCGGATTTTTTCTGTATTTACATTTCACCTGCAAAAATTCGAAGTTTTTACTCGTGTTAAACAGTTTTTACTCGTGTCTTAAAACAAACATTCTACAGAGGGATAAGAATTTTTGTTCCTTTTTCTTTTCCATGACGAAAAGGGGGGAAAAAATTCCGAACGGCGACAGTAATTCAAATAACAAACAAAAACTCCGCCCTCTCGCGGCTCGTTTGAGTGACGGAGATGGCCTCAGTTTCAATTGAAAGGAACAAAACTACTTTTTTAAAAATAAAAACAGAAAAGAACATTTTTCAAAGTAAAAAGAGAAAAGCTAAAATTTTTCAGGGTTTACCAACTTTAAATGTTCAAAATTCCCAAAACTTCCAAAAAATATCGTCAACCAATACAACATTTCATACGTGCTAGAAATGTAAAACATTTCACTCTTAGAACTTTAAAATTATTCGATTTTAAACATCGATAACTTTTATTAAACTTTTTTTCTTTTTCCCACTTCTTTTAAGGCCAGGTTATTTTTTTTTTTAAACAACTTGGCCTTCTTTTACAGAGATTTTTTTTGTTGGGATTATTTTTATTAAAATACACATTCACTAAAAGGCACTTCTTTGGGCCGAGTAGAGTTTTAAGCAGGTCATTATATTGGCCAATTTCTTGTTTGGACGATTTTAGCTGTTCTAGTTAATTTAAGTAATGAAACAATTTGAAAAATAATAACTTTAATTTAGATTAACAGCGCTCGCAAAATTTCTTATATAAAGAGTTTAAACAAGTTTTCTTTACTAAGAATTGTGGAAAATAGAAGGAAAGCTTCTGCTAGAACCCCACAGTTTAAATTTGACAGAGTAGTTAAAAGTTTATAATAATTACATTTTTCCCCAGCAGTCAGTTTGCAGCATTTAAGCATTTTAAATTTTTAGCATTTTTAGGGCAAAAATTTCTACTGCTAAAGATCTCCAAACTTGGATGTTGGAGGCCCTGATACCATAAGACAATGAATTTTTTTTTAAAAGGAACCCTATACTTTAACATAGAGAGAGATTTTTTAATTTAAAAAAAACTAATATTAAATTCGAAAAAGCATCGAGGAAAAAGGGAGAACACATTCCAGAAAAAAAATTTGGAGTTCTAAGATGAATATGTCATGTTGTTATGGCTCCGGACATTTAAAAGAGCTTACTTTTTTAATATAGAGAGATACAAGCATTTATAAAACCAATATGTGCAAAGCCTCTTTTACATTACATACAGTGGCGGCGGTGAATAGCTTCATGCAACGGGGGGTACCTTTACAAGTTCTGGTCTTGTTTTTTGGGATTCTAATAAGCGGATAGTGTAGGAATAATAAAACGAATATAATTTAAAAAACGGATAGTGTATTGAATACCGCTAGGAAATAACGCCGTGTGTATATGAGACTGGGACATAGGAAAACTGTTAGTAATATAGCCTAAAGGTAGCGCAGTGACATGCGTTGCGTTGTGTGACAACATATAGGAGTCCATTTATTAAACTTCATCGTCATATTTAAATGATGATACTAAAAATTTTTAATGATGATAATAATGATTTTAAATGACGACGTCTGCAATAGAACCCCTAGTTTTACTACAGTCCGACGTCCATGTCTGTTGCGTGAAGGGGCTAAGGACAACTCTGCTTGTAATCATTTTTTACCAATTCCAAATTCTTTAGGTGAAACCAACCTTAAATACAAAGGCTAGAGAGTTCATTGCTACCCCATGCGGCATAGAGGGCAGCACCACACCACGCTATCTCGTTCGAGTATACAACACAAGTTCCTCGTTCGAGAGCAACGCGATAGAGGGCAGCACTACCGACTGTTAGTGAATCCTTCTAATTTCGAGCAGAGGGTCCCAGACTTGGTATTGATTTAGTAAGGGGACTTGGGGGATTTTTTTGACGGACTTGCCACCAATCACCGTAGTATACGTGGAGAGTCTTCGGTGCCGAATAGTTCATTGCTATCTCATTCGGCCCGGCAGGGTTCAACTCGTAACCCAAGGGGGAGGGCCCGATCACGACTTGTGTACAAGGGAAGCCCGCCCCGGAATTGGGAGGCCTTAATGCAGCGTCTCAGACATGGGCCTAAGGGCTGATTGTACGGGCTAATGGGCTAATTGCACGAGCTAATAGCCAACCAACTTGTATAATTTATTTTTACCATACCTTTTAACCAAAGGGAATGGAATAGTAGTTGTCGTAACAAATTGTTCTACCCATTGTTATATGGTTAATCCAATATGGTAAACAAGGGTGATAGTACGGGGTTTTGTTTAAAGGTTTATTTTAGGGCCCTTCAAATTTTGAAGAGGAAGCCTGTGGGTTCCCGGCCTATTCGGTTATCGGGCCGGATGCCAGTCCATCAATTGCCAACCAGGTCGCCCGTCCATTCAACCAAATATAACTTCACAACCAAAGAGTTCTATAGTAGGTAGAGACTGACCTGGCACAGCACCATGGACCAATACGGAGACAATATAGGGTGCCATGTGGGCCCGATAGCCGAGTGGTTTGGATCGCAGGCCCATAACGCTAGCAGTCCGCGCGCTGTAACAGGTGCGGGTTCGATTCCCGCTTTGCCATGGGTGTATTTCATTTCTCAGTATCAAAATTATAAACTAACTAGCCCCTTTTGCCACTCTATTCGGGTCCGTAGTGAGCCATGGCTGCCGATGGCAGCTCAGTGCGAGTCGTTCCTCTACCCCACTATAGAACTCCTTGTTTACAACCAGACCGTAATTGTGCCATATGGGCGATTGTGCGCCAACTGTAGCAGTCGGTCGGCGGAGAAGGAAAAAAAAAACGCCAAGTGTCGTGTGACAAGGGGGGCGGGGTGTGTCGCCAAGATAGATGGTTGGCGCGCGTCGGTAGCCTGTTATGTCAACAGTGACGACTTTTTCCCCCTTTGATCTTTTGCCGGGGCCCCGAAACATTCCGGCAGGAGAAGAAAAAAATTTTTTTTTTTGTATTCGTTTTTTGGGGATTATGTTTGGTTTAACTGCACCTGCACGACGGGCCCTTTTTTCTTAAGACAAAGTTCTTAACTGGAACACGTGATCTTGCGTCGCTAATCAATAAGAGCTTCAAAGGGAGCAGATGCGAGGCCCCGTGTGAACTTCAAGGTAGTTTCTCAGATGCATCATTATTAACATTTTGGTTTTTTACGAAAATTCGTCGTATAACACTTTAGACCCTCCATCGGGCGGCCCTCTTTAAAATGTGGCGCTTCAATTTCAAAATAATAATAAAAACCAAAATTTATTTAAAAAAATCCCAATACTTTAACCAATGTAATCTCCAGTTTCGATCACAAGTTTAATCACAATAGGGTTTTTTCTCGTCGTGGATGGCAACAGCTCCAACGCTTTTTGTCATTTGTTGCCTGGAATTACTTATGTTTTGGCATTCGAAAAAGAGTTTTCTAAGAATATTTTACTTATTAAATTTTTTTAAAATGCCACCTTCTTGCAGTGCTGTTGGTTGTCAAAACATTTGTTAAAAAAAGCTAGCACAGAAAGGAAAAATTCGTTTCGTCTATCGGTCATTTTTAGAGTAAAACCGAAGCAACCAATGAAATTGCAGTACGTGAAACCGAAGCAACCAATGAAATCCAGGCATACAAATACGCAACAAATGAAAACAAGAGCGTTACATCATCAGAAATATTTCCATTATAAGCAGTAATGAGTGGAAAAATTTTTTGGATTTTAATCATTTTAAAATTATAGCCTACAAATGTTTCTTTGATTTTTCTTGCCAATTTCAAAATTTATAAATTTGCAAAAGCTACACAAATATCCTACACATTCGAGTAACTATTTTTAGCCTACTTTTCTTTTTTTAATTCGAAAGAATTAAAAAAATGAAAAAGTAGGTATTGACATGCGGTCGATGTCCGTCTGTCTGTCTGTCTGTCCGTACCCCCCTTCCAAAATCGGTTCTATCCATGGATCTTAAAAATTCTTTTTTTGTTAGAAAGCATGACCTCAATACCCAATTTTCATACTTTTTGTCCGTCTGTCTGTACGTCCGGACGGACATAAATCTACTATCTGTGGGCGAATTCCCATTAAATTTAGCATTGAAATTAATTTTTGAGTCATTTAAATCACTGTGGGTATTGAAATGCGGTTGATGTCCATCTGTCTGTCTGTCCGTATGTCGTGTCTTTCCGTCTGTCTGTCCGTCCGTCTGTCCATCTGTCTGTCTGTCTGTCCGTACCCCCTTCCAAAAACCGGTTCTACCCATCGGATTTTAAAAATTCTTTTTTGTTAGAAAGCTATAACCTCAGAGACCCAACTTTCTTTACTTTTGTCCGTCTGTCTGTACGTCCGGACGGACATAAATCTACTATCTTTCGGCGAATTTCCCATGAATTAGCATTGAAATTCAATTTTGAGTCATTTAAATCACTGTTGCCAAATCAACAATGGCATGAGAAACTTTTTTTATTTAAACATATTTGAAGAAAAAATAATATTTTCATGAATCAGTTTGGAATGACGTCATAAAATGTAGCACAATTTGATTCTTTGATTATTCATTATTTATCTACCAAACAAGCGGCAAGGCATACTTTTTCATGCCAATTATGCATAGTTGTAATTTACATTTTTATTTTTTAATGCAGTTCGGAGTAGTTTCATTA
The DNA here is from genome assembly GCA_019343175.1 of Oedothorax gibbosus. Lineage (NCBI taxonomy): Eukaryota > Metazoa > Arthropoda > Arachnida > Araneae > Linyphiidae > Oedothorax > Oedothorax gibbosus. Next base: position 6,964 of record JAFNEN010004884.1, read on the forward strand.
TTTTTGTTATTAATAAATATTTAATTATTCTTCGAATACAAATAATCACGAGCAGATGATAAATAATATATAATTAATTTGCGAAAGAATATTAAGGAAAATAGTGATTTTGGCTTTTAGAAGTTTAAATTATAGCTGGGTTTCTGTGTTTCGATTTTTTTTTCTAATGTGTATAAATCTAGTGTAGAAACGGCTGTTGATGATATTTACTTTAGGAACCTAGTTTTTTTCCCGATTAGAACTTCAGTAAGTATTAAGTAACATGAAAGTAGGCTATTTTAGTTCTTTATGAATTCTTGTTTAAGAAAAATTTAATTTGAAATTTTATTGTATTCCTCAAATATGTTGTAAATTTCACCCAATGAGTGGTTATACCTACGACAAAAGATTTCACCGATTATTTGTGGTGCATTCGATGTTTTTATTATCAAAAATTAGGTTTTTATACATTTGTAGGTTTTCTTCGAAAGAAACATTAGAAAATATTTTTTTGGGGATTTTTTCGGAGTCAATACTTTTTAAAAATTCTTGTAAAATTTTTTTTAAAATAATATTACACATAAACTTAAAATCATGTATATTTACGCTTATTTTGAAGTCGAATACGATTATCCTGAAGTTAACCCTTTCAGTCCCAAGTGATGCCATTTGTCATCATCATGTTTTCTGATCATAATTAAAAAAATAATAGGGCTGACATATATTGGGATTAATAACAAATATTTCCTAACAGAAAAAAGTTTTAAGAATCGAATGATGTTCTTTTTGATATCATAAATGGTTATAGACGATCAGAAAAAAAGAATTCTAAAATGATGATGCCAAATTGTCATTGGACTGAAAGGGTTAAATTATAACTCTTACCTCCCCCCCCCCCCCCTCCCCCAAGGGGCTCTGGGAATCAGCAAATTTGGGGAACCCTAAACCCAGGACTCTGACCCCAGGGGCTGATCTATGATAACACCATAGGCAGAAAGAATAGACATATACGCAAGATAATATTTGGGACCCCTTGCACCACTTTTGTGTCTGATTGCACGTATGATGGTCAATGTTGAAAGCATATTAAAGTGCTCTAGTTTCGATAAATGGAACGAATCATTAATCAGAACCCATTTGATGAACTGATGTATTTTCTCGATATATTTCCTATGTTTGAAAAAAAAATGCCAAAAGTAGAAGAATTATTGAAATTTTAGAAACACACAATATTTATCGACCCCACCCCCCCCCCCCCCCACCTAGAATTTAGGGTCGTAGGCCCGGCCTTAAGAATAAAAGGCTCTGTCTAAACCTACCTGCATAAAATATTCAAATATTCATGTGTAGTTTTTTTTTGCATTTCAGTGTAGGTACACCAAAAAAACAATAGTAGCAGCAGTTAGCTTGTAATGCATGCTTAATCCCAAAATAATTAATCATTTTTTGTGAATTGATAAATTCTAAGTTTAAGCACAAATTTCAAATGGAACTCTTCATGAATTTGTAATTTTTTGCATACTTCTTTATAAAAAGTTAAGTTTTGAGTTCATATACATTGAGCATATGATTGTTCCTGAACGGGGGGCCCCTTAAAGTGGGGGCCACGTTTGCCCCGCCGGTAATCGGACTCGACGCAATCAACTCAATCAATCACACTAATTTATCCTACGCCAAGCAGGGCAATTCCTTCCCAATTGTGGTAACCCCTCCGTCCTCTCTGGTTTTCGGAAGAGGCAGCGCGCACTCTTCCTTGATTCCATGAGAGAGAGCCATGATACGGTGAGAAGAAAGCGAGAGCTTCCAATTAATAAACGTCTTTTCGGCGGCTTCTCCGTTGACTTCCAAGACACTTTTCTTCCCCGCATTTTAGAAATTAGAGGTAAGTGGTACTATTCTTATTTAGTTTCAAATAGTGTTTGTGTGGTAGTTTCGTTCTAGATTTAAGCTGGTTTTTGGAATTATTTCGAGTAAAAACTGTAGGTTTTTTTTAAGTCTCATTCATCTTATTTTGTCCCGTTTTTAGAATTTTTATTATTAAAAAGGAGGAAAAGATTTTCCTCTCCTGGAGTTACCCCGGATTTTGCTATTTTTTTTAAATCATGTACATTCACACTTAAAAAACACTATATACCTACTAAAATGTATATAAAAATAAAAACATTTATTAACAAATATGTGTTGTTCTCCGATGAAGGATTCTATGTCAACTAGGAACTTAAGTCCTCATATTTTTTGTTTATTTTTACATTATGCCCTTAGGTTATTTATGCATATTCAAAACATATAATATCCATTTATTTCCTTCTAAATATAAAGTTAAAATTGACACTGAGCGAACTTTTTTATTTGATCGCATAAAAATGTATGAAAATGTCCGTGCCTGTCCAAAACTTGAAGTCACAACTTTACTCTACTGTTTTATATCAGTTATTGTCCCTGATATTTTATTCTTCATATCTTAAAATCTAACAAACGATTTAATAGTCTTTGAAATATTTCAACTAAAACATCTGTAAAATATATTTTTTTTCTGTGAACATAGCAAACCTGTCAGTGCACTCTCCTGTTTTTTTTTAATCAAAAAACTCTCTTGGGGACCTTTGCAGTCGCTTTTATGATTTTTCTATAAAAATTAAGACATTTTAACCATGATTTATTTTAATTAGCCTTGATTTATTTAATTTTATTTTAATTAACTTACCTTTTGTAAATCAGTATGAGTGTCAGTGATGTCCCTCTTCTACAATAGCAAAAAGAAAAAAAACCGCTTTAGATTGGCGTTTTTTTTAATGCTTTCAACGTAGAATCATGCATATTTTAGGATATAAGTTTAGTTTAAAGCTTAAAAATGCTCTGGCTACTAAAGTAGGCATAAGACAGTTTGTTCTGTCCCTTTCATGAACTCATCAAATGGGGACAACAATGAGAAAAAGAGATAGAGAACGTAAATTCTGTGACGAGTGTCTTCAGAAACAAAAAAGTAAACAAAATGGAAAATGTTTTAAACCGGTTACTCATTCCCCTTCTTTAAAAAAGTTTGCGTGTCTTTTAAATTTATCAAATGTAGTTTTAAAAGAAATAACACATTAATTACACCAAAGAAAATAAATAAATATCTTTAAAAAAAATTCCTTTTTAGCAAACTACAAAATGGTTCTTTCTGGCAGACGTTATGAATGATAAGGAAAAAAAGAATTTTTTCAAAATGTATACAATGAAAAATCATTTTTCTATATTGAATAAACTTTCCATGTAATTTCATTTACAAAATAATACTATCAGAAATCTGGAAATGGTTGCATTTTTTTTATAATGAACATTCCATCTGTTTATTTGATAGTCATTTATTGCCATGAAAGAATTTAAAAATGGTTTCATTTAATTATTAACCGATAAGCACTTATAACCAACAGGAAACGGAAAGTATGACCGCGAAAAGTAAACCTATCTTTGTGAAAAACTTCGGTCAAAAAGTTTTGATTGGCTTTTTCAAGTGACGTACCTTTTTCCAGTTTCATTCTTGTGGTTTGCGCTTTCATTGATTGTTTCGGTTTCTCTCTCCATGCGCGGTCTTTTCGTCTGCCGGGTTCTATGTTAGAATTATCTACGTGCAACTTGTTTTTATTCTTGCTATATTTATTTTAACTTTAACAATATTAAAGTATAATCAGCAAGCATGTGTTTATAACGCTCACAAATCCATTAAAATGTTAATGAAACTAGTAACTACTTTCGTTCATGATGTTAAATTTCGTAGATAGTAAGTGTAAGTCATTTATGACGAAAAATTGCGACATATTATCGCAAAATTTTGTCTGTATTTATGATGACGACTGTTTAAATGAATGTAATGCATCAAACATTTAAAGCCGAAGTTGAAATAATTCTTAATTTTATTATTATGTAATATAAAGTATTTAT
>JAFNEN010004888.1:0-15219 GCA_019343175.1 Oedothorax gibbosus
TCAGGAGTCGCCAAAGATGATTTTCCGATTATAAAATCGTCTACGGTTGATATGGAATTCAGGATAAGGCAGAGCGAGTCTTTTTGGGCTGTGGGCAAAGGTAAAAATTAATACATTGGATACTGGATATGGTGATATTTTGGTTAACAATGAATCATTTAGTTACTTTGCAAATAGACTATAGAGGAGTCAATGGTATGGAAATTTTTAAGAGTTTCTCCCAAAGTAATAACAAAAATTATTTAAATCTGTATTATCACTTCTTTCCTACGCAAAAGAATTCGTGATTATACCATTACTCAGAACATGTTTTTAAGGTTTATAAATAAACTAGCTGTTATACCCGACGTTGCACGGGTAGAGGTGGAAAAATAATTTAACAGTCAATTTAACTATTTTTTTTTCTTTCATTTTAGTTACATAAGATATGAAGATTACCCAGTAATTTTCCATTTAATTACCCAACTTGGATATAGTAATGATTAATATTAATTTCAAAAATACCTTTGATAAGAAGCGCAAATTAAAAAGAATACATATTTAAGTAAAAGATAATCAGTAAGAATTAAAAATGGAAAAAAGCTAAATCTTAAAAGGGTCTCAAACATTTATTTTAACGCAATTCAAGGGAGTTCTCCAATAAATTAAGTAACTTTTTTTTGGACACTTTGTAGATATAAATACAATATAAGCAGTACAAAATGCGTTTAGGACAAAGATTGGTATAATCTGTTCTTCCAAAGTAGTTAAAATTTAAATCTCACTTTAAACTGATCACTCTTGGTCTGCGTGCAGAAAATAAAATATTCTTAATGAAAGTGAATTACATGATCTAATTGTTTAGATGTTATAAAGCTACTCCAGCAAACAGCAAACGATTTGCATTTTTTATATTTATTTGTTTTTTTTTAACTGTGATAAAGATACTAAAGCAAACGATTTTTATTTTTAATATAAAATATTTTTCTAACTGCTAAAAAGCTAGCAAACGATTTTTGTTTTAGATGTTTATTTCTAATTTTTTAGCTGTAATTAAACTAAATATACTTAAAAATCGTTTTAACAAATGTGTAAAATAAAACTATAAATAAACAATCCGTGAAAACGCGCTGTTTAAGGAGCAATAAACCTCTAAGGTCTTCAATGCATTGAATGGGAAACATAAAAAAGTTCGAAAACGATAAAAGGAATGGTCTGATTCGAAAAATTCTTAGCCTATGTTTGTTCCGGAGATGAGATGAATTTTTGTGCCAAATTTCGTGACGATCTGTTGCGCGGTTCTTTAGATCTCGTGTCTTAAACAAACAAAAAAAACAAACAAAAACAAAAGTTGCCTTTTATGTATATAGATAAAACCTTTTAGCTCATTTGGCACGTTTTGGGAAAAAAATTAACGAGAAAATAGATATAGCTACAAACACACCCATTATACAGCTCTAACACAATGACCTTCAAACAACCAACCAGCTTATAAATTATTTATAAAAAAAATGCCCATTCGGCGAGTTTTAGTTAATAATTTGGCGAGTTTGGCAACGTATTTGGCGAAAAAATAAAGACATAAAACCCTAATATCCAGCTCTAGTGCGACGGCCTTTATTAACCATCATAGTTCAGTAATAGCTTAACGATAAATTTATTGCTTAAATATGCATACATGCAGTCAACAGAAAAATCAATGAAAAAATCATCAAATAAACCCACAATAAAATCCGGGAATGGAGACTGCCGGAATTACGTCACTTGAAACATGTCAATTATTTTTCAAATAATGAATTTAGTTTCTGAAGTTAATGGCAACAGAATAAAATAAACATTTTCAATTTTAATTACTTTTGTTAAAAGTTTTATTTAATTTTTTTCAGCCGATGGCATCAGGAAAGTAAAAAAATGATCGGATTTGAGCCAAAGTGGTGTAGTTTTTTCAGAAAAACGTTCGAAACGATAGGAGGAATGGTCTGATTCGAAAAATTCTTAGCCTATGTTTGTTCCGGAGATGAGATGAATTTTTGTGCCAAATTTCGTGACAATCTGTTGTGTGGTTCTTTAGATCTCGTGTCTTATACAAACAAACAAACAAACGGAAGTTGCCTTTTATGTATATAGATATGAATAAAAAAAACATTGAGCAAACATATATATAGTTTAATGTATGATCGATATTAAATTGTTTCCAACATTATAACAAATCTTCTATTAAAATTGAAAAAACTTTAATGTAACTTTTTTTCAATTTCTTTGAGGAGTCAGTCGAAGAAACCATTTACTCGGTCCAGCTCAACATGAATTACAGTCCCTAAACAAATTATTAGATGCACTGTATTTTTTTAAAAGTAATTTTATGTTTCTTAAGAGTTTTTATGCAATAATGGTATATTTAAACTACAATATTATTCAATTTATTTAAAAGAATTGTTGTAGTACATATTTGTATTTATTTTTAACATATGGCAACACGGTGTTGACAAAGTGATACATGAACGTAAACAAGTACAAACCTGTATCAGCTCCTGGAAAAGATTATTTATGTGTGGAATCATCATCCTCAAATGCAGGAGACAGTACAGTCTTGCATTGATAGCATGCCGCACAGAATTAAAGCTTTGATAGCGGCTAAAGGTGGCTCAACTAAGTATTGACTTTTACTAACATTAATTTCACTTTTCTTTAAAACTTAATAAACTTATGCTTTTCTAAATTAATGCTGTTTTATTTATGTCAAATAAATCGGTAATTGATTGGATAATGTAAAAAAAAAATCAATTTAAAATAATAAAACGGTACAATATCACCCGGTAATTAATATTTTACATGAAATCTTGCAGTGTGTCTAATAATTTGTCCAGGGACTGTAGCCTTTGATGAAGAGTTGTTCAGAGTTTAAAAAGTTAAAGCAGTAGGCATACCATGTGGGCAGTAGTGACAAGTAAATATACCAATCCATGCCCAATCATATTTAAATAATCATCTTTAGATATTCATAATAATCAGCATACTTAAAAGCTGTAAAATCTTGATTCAATACCTTTTCTTTTATTCCTATGAATCTTGTGGCTCCATATGACTTTTTCTGAGTTTTCCCTTCTTTATAATTTAAGCATTTTCTCAGCTAAACCTCCACTGAAAATTAAAAAAAAATTAGTAAAAGTGAAACAAAACATGAACAAAATTTATTCAGGAACTCTTATTTCTGTGAGAGAAAAGCAAGTGGGAAGTAGATCAACTTGTTTTTACTGTTCATGAATTTCTGTATGAACTTTCAACACATTAAAATTTCAAAAAAAATTATATTAGTATGGTTAGTAATTGCTACTGCTATATAGCTTAATTATTGCAGTACAGTAAATTTACGTTACAACGAATTTCAAGGGACCAGAAAAGTTCTTCGTTATAGTGGATTGTTCGTTGAAACGGAATTGCATTAAAAAAATAACATTTTGTTAAATTTTAAAAGCGTTAGGGGGGCAGATTAGCAAAAGAATAGAGGTAAGGTGATCCTCCCCCCCCCCTTCTCCTTCCATTTGACAACAATGATGAACAAACCCGTTTAAAACTTGTTTGGTGCCTTTCAAAACAGCAGAAACAGAGAAGTTCGAAGTTGCCGAAGAAAAAATCTTTCGTTATAATGAAACTGAGTTTTAGTAATTTTGTTAAAATGGAAATTTTAAACTGTTATTCTTATAGGATTTCAAAAGGGACTGGGGATTTATTTCGTTATACTGGATATTTCGTTGTAATGGTATTCGTTATAAAGAAAAAAGAAATTTTACTGTATATGGTTTTAAAAGACACTACAAAGTTTAAAAACTAAAAATTTAAAACCCAGTAATGTCACACCATACATTGCAAACAACATTTTTAAAGAATTGTAACAAAGAAGTGACTCACTGCACAATATTCCTTAACTTCTTTTTGGCTGGTTCCTCTTGGCAGATCTCTAATTCTTCGCAGTTTGGCTTGAGACCTTGCATCCAACTGCTACCCTTGTTGCCACCATCACACTTGTTTTCCAATAACCTCGAGAAGTCCATAAATGACATCTCCTGTAACACAAAGGTTTATTTGAGAGAGCTATAGTCCTTCTTTTACTACATCCATTGAGCTAGAGGGGAAACTGGAGTGAGGTGTCAGCGAGCCGAAAACCCGCTCGCACCCTTTTGAGCAAACAGGGCAGAAAAGGACTATTTTCCCTACACTTGTATGAGACCCCACTATCATATTGACTTGGGCTCCTAAATGTATTCTAACATTTTTAGTTTGAAAGAAATTAACTTTCTTTAACTTTAAATTCCAACTTTTTAAGAAATAACCATGTGGATCACTAACTAAGAACCAGCGAAGACGAACCCAATAGCGAAATAGGCAAGTTTCTAGGTTTTCTGCCTGGTTCGTTTCTGCTGCAGTGCCGTGTATTCCTCCGCGTTTCGTTATTGGACCGGCTCGTTTGCTGCCCAGTTCAGTGAATCACACACCTCACTCCACGTTTCTTCTAGCTCAATGACTACATCAAGGCAAATAAGGCAGGGACTTATTTGCCTATGGTCAATTTCAAAGGTTCATGACCAAAGAAAGAATTTGAACCAACGTACTTAGCTATGAATATCCAGTGTCCTCATCATTTAGCCATTCCAATTTTTGGTTTGGTTGAAATAACATCACATTAGAGCTACATAAGGGTAATTTAAAACGTGGTCAAGTGACAACACCATCCAAAGCAACCTTATAGTGACATTGTACATTAGGACTTAGCATTAGGACTTGGGTCCCAACAAACCTGTCCTGGAACTATATACTCTTTATAAGTAGGATTTTTTTTTCTAGTATGATCCAATAGACGAGGGCAGAACTTGTAAAGGTATCCTTTGTGGCATGATGCCTAGACAATGATATACAGCTACCAATTCTGTACAGAGTGCTAGTCATCCTATTACTTGGTTACTGTCATAGATATAATACTTAAAGTAATAGATTGGCAGATCACATGACCTCCAATGCTAATGACGGGACGCGCATGGAGGCCACAATAAGAGGGCAAAATGCTACAGCATCATCGGGAAAATACCATTTAATTCTAAAATTACCAAAAAAATACTAGAACAGCATTTCAAGTCACTAAAAAGATTTCAAAATGCAGCTAGTATTTTTACGATATTTTTTTGTAATTTTAGAATTTATTTTAGAATTATTCTAAAACTACAAAAAAAATATCGTAAAAATACTAGCTGCATTTTGGAATCTTTTTTAGTGACTTTAAAAAAACGTGAAACGCTTCGCTAGTATTTTTATGGAATGTTTTTGTAATTTTAGAATTAAATGGTATTTTTTCGTAGTTTTTCTCCTAAAACTGGTGGCAATACTGTTGGAAGACTTCAAAATAGACATGCAAACAAAACCGCATAGCTAATGCCAGATCCTCCATGAAACAAGCCCATTCCAAATCAAAATGTGATTATGGTACGATAAAGACTTAAGAAACTGTATACTTCAAAAGATTTATGAATAACAATTAAGGACAAAGACCACAAGACCAAATAACTATCAGGACTGATACACTAACCAATAATTGAAAAGAACAGGAAAAGTCAATTACAGCCAGCAACCACAATGCAACAAGATGAGTTCCAAAACTCATGTTCTCTGAAGTATAACTAAGGTATAGGGTCCAATGCTTTAATTGGCAACTTTTGATAATGGTAAATTCAATTGGACAAAGTCGTCAATGAACGGACTGGACCACATATCTTATATGCTCATAGCTTATATATGATCATATGCTTATCATAGTTATGCTCTGTAGAATGTGAGTTTGCAATTACACTCTTCATATTATAGATTAAGAATTATACCTAGTCCTAATGGCAGGTTCAATGTAAAGGCATAATTAGCTGCTAAACCAGTGGTTCCATCGCCTTGTATTTTAGGTTGATAACATCCATCGCCCCCTTTTAATTTTCATGTTATGTCTAATCATAATTTGAGTTAAAGTGTAACTATAAAACAGTTTTATAACACTTACTATCGTTTATAAAAACAACCAAATAAGCTTTATCCGGTCACTTTTAAATAAAATAGAAAAAACATAAAACACATATTTTTAACATATTTTCAAAGACCAAAAGTGAAATAAGTAACTAAGATATTTTTACTGGTTTCTAGAAAATTTAAGAGAGTTTAAAGTAAAAATTGGCTGGTTTGGTTATAGTTGGAGAATGGTTTTCTGTACAAAGGTACAACATTATTTTAATTTTCTCCCTTTGAATACTCATCGCCCCTCAAGTATTTTTTGCCCCCTTGATAACACTAATCGCCCACTTGGGGGAGATCGCCCCCATGTTGGGAACTGCTGTGCTAAACGGAAGCCCTAATTGCGGTCGTGAGAAGGCCTTTTTGCCAGAGAGGCTGAAGGAAAGAAATTCAAACAAAAAGTTTGTTTATTCTGTTGAATTTATACAAGAGTGGTGGCAGACGCATAGCACACAGGCACCAACACTACCCTTAGTGAGTTTTAGTAAAAATGGCTTTGGTTACAGTTACCTTGTGGGCTTCATAACCAAAAGGGGGCGTCCACTAATCATGTGATGCGATTTTGACTTACCTATGCAACCTGACTGTTTTAGTAGATTTTCAGGGTGGGAAAATTGTCGCCATACATGTCATAAGAATTTGTGGCAAGTAAAAGATTCCTTGAGTATCCATTTGGACTGTGTTTTCTCAGCAAAATTAAATCTCTACATACTTTGACATCTACAGAGAGCTCAGATTCAATTTGTATCACAATTGGTAGCGAGAGCCACCAAGGTGATGCCAAAATGAGTAAGAAACACTTACTTTTATCAAAAGTATGTGGGGAGTTGGCGCTGAAACCATCTGAACACACGTCCCACTCTCTTTTTGCAAACTCAGGGTCAACTTTTCTTTTCAGAACATTAGGCTTTGAGCGGAAATTGGTGAAAGGCAGACTGTATCTAGGTTCCTGGAAGACATATTCCATATATTATAAAAATAAAATAGTTTAAATTCAAAATTTAGCGAGAATGGAAAACATATTCAATAGATTGTACTTTACTAAAAAATGATTAAGAAAAGAAATAAAATTAAGCATGAAATGCAGGAATAGCTATGATATAATGGTCGGTCTTGATTTGGTGTTTTCTGTTACGTGGCCAAGCAACAAAAATGCCCAAACGTGGTAAACATTTAACTTCATATTTTGCACAACTCGATAGGGATAGCCACCCTATGTTAAATTTTCAAGCCCGATTGTCACCAATAAACAGACCCACCTTATTATATCAAACCTGTACCAAAATGCATAGCGTAAAAAATGGTTAGTTGCAGTTTGGATGTACCTTTGAAAAATTATAGCTAATAGGTTTGTAAGATCGCTTTCAGCAAACTAGGCCCATTGCCACTGAGCATTTTACCTGCTGATTTTGTGACAAATAGATAAAATTAAGGCGGAGCAATCCATTCCCCAATACAGTGCATTTTAAAACCAATAAGCTACAAATCAACTAAAAGTTGATTTTAATTACTTACTTGTAGAATCTTAAATAAGATAATATTTAATCATAGCAATTAAAAAAAATTAACAAAGGTATGAAATGAGAAAGAAAAAAATTTAGTTAGTCCCGTAACAAATTTATGTTTTACCGAATTGCACTTTTTCCCTCCTTAGTAGCAAGTATTAAAAAAAATCATGGAAGAATGTGTAAAATAATATATGTACCTAAAATAAGCTATTAATCATACTTTCCTGAGTAAAATATTCCCAAACTATACTTTAAATTGGCTGTTTGTAAGCGAAACAGCGAATTGATATTTGTTAATTACATAATAATCTTTAAAATTTCTTCGATTGATTGATTGATTGGTTGAAATGAGATATGTGCTCGCCCAAAGGCTGCTTCATCTCAGTCATCCGGGGGGAGAATAAAACCTGTAATAAAACACGAAAAAAGACCTAAGGTTGGAGAATTTTTAGGATATCACTTATGAATTTGATCGTTGCGTACGTCTTAAAAGAAGCTCTTTCGGACAGATCAAAAATCCAACTAAATGAGAGTGGATGAATCCCCATTTTTTCTCTGAACCGATCTCTAGATAAATTGAATCGATCGCACGAGAGAATCACATGATCAATGGTTTCCGGAACCTTACATAAAGGGCAGTCAGGTGAAATAGTAGGATCTAGATTATGTAGTTTAGAATTTGTAGGGAAAGATCTCGTTCGAAAACGAGATAGCAAGACATCAAATTTCCTATTAGGTGGGAGAAGCAGGTGCTTTGCTTTGACAGATGCCAAATGGCTAAAAGATGAGGAGTATTTTGCTATCGAGCCAGAACTTGAGGCCTTCTTTAAAGGAAATGGTTTTTAAGGTCTGAGAGATATCTTCCAGTGAAACCAGTTCAAGGATAACTTTGTCTGGGCCAATCTAGCTGCAATGTCTGCTCTTTCATTTTCCAAGATGCCTTGTGACCAGGAGTCCAGACAAGATCGAGGCTTTTACACAGGTCGCATTTAGACAGAATAAGGTTATGAAGAGTAATGATTGCGCTATTGGATTTTAGATTTATTGACTGAAGGGCCGAAATCGTGGATAAACTGTCAGAGAAAATAACGTATGAGGAATCTGAATTAACATAAGAAATCACTGCAAGGATAAGAGCCAGAATTTCACCTGTGAAAATGCTGTTTATATTTGAAATACTACCTGAAACAGTACTATTATTAGCAAAGTCAATGGCAGCGATTTTGCATGAGCTATTTGTTTTTGAGGCATCTGTTGAGATAAAAATTGTGGATACACTAAACTGGTTTTTTAATTCTAAGAAAAGTTTAGCAATTGTGGAATCCGAGAGATCCTTGGACTGAAAGGGATAACTATGTGAATGTATTCGGAACTTGTTGTTTTTAGGGCTCGGGAATTCTTTGGAGAGAATGTAATTTGTGTTGATACCTAACTTGACAGCGAGGTCGCTGAGGTGTTTTCCCAGGGTAATGGGACGTTGAAGACGGTTCACTTTGGATAGATTCGAAAAAATATTTGGGAGATCAGATTTAGGACATGCAAACTGCTTGAAATAAAATTTTTGAGCTAAAAAGAGGTGCCTGTAAAACAGAGGAGAAACCCTTGCCTCCTGTAGGAGAACTGGAATTGGAGTCCAGCGAGGAAGACCAGTTGCAATCCTAATAGCCTGATTGTAGATGATTTCGAGTTTTTGTAAATCAGACTTACAGGAGGTTAAGAAAATCGGGCAACCATAGTCAAGTGAGCTTCTAATAACAGAGTTAACAATTTTTATGAGATGGAAGGTCCTAGTGCCCCAAGAGTTAGAAGCTATAGCTTTGATGGCATTAAGTTTTTTAATAGATTTTTTCTTTAAGTAGTTGAAGTGATGTTTAAAAGTTAGACTTGTAGAGAAAATAATGCCCAGAATTTTAATATTGTCGACTGTGGGGATAGGTTGATTATTGAAGTGAAACCAATTTGAAGTTTTCACCATTTTGTTTGAGAAATTAATACTTTCACATTTTGAAGGGTTGATACTTAATTTCCAGATATTGCACCAATCATTTATGTTATTGAGGGTTAACTGAATTTTAAAAATTAATCTGTTGAGGTCTTTGTCACTGTGAAGAATAAAGATGTCATCGGCATAAGTTAAACAATCAACTTCATCGGGGATGACTTCGAAGATGTCATGCATGAAAATGGAAACAGAAATGGAGATAAACACGCCCCCTGTGGGACTCCTAGATTACAAGGAAAGGGTTGAGAGACGGAGTTCCTCCAGGCAACAAAATACTCCTATTGCTTAGGAAACGGTGGAAGAAGAAAGCAGCTTTGCCTCTGATGCCTAGGCTAAGAATTTTTACCATTAAGCCGTCTCTCCATACTGTATCGTATGCTGCCGTGATGTCAAGTTTAATAAAAAAACAGTATTTGTTTTCGTTTTTTGCCAGGGTTATCTTATGATGAATTAAGGACAGTGCATAGTTGCAGTCTTTATGAGGAATGAAGCCACAAAGGTTGTTATGGAATTTTGAGGAGACAGTAAACCTGATGATACGTGAAAGCAACATTTTTTCGAAAAGTTTACAGCAAACTGAAGTAAGCGAAATGGGACGGTAAGAGGCAATATCCTGTGAAGGTTTCCCAGGTTTGAGGATTGGGATAACTTTTGAAACCGACCATTCGTATGGGAATTCATTGGAGTTCCAGATGCCGTTGAAAAGTCCTAAAAGAGTATCAATGTAAGAAAGAGGGAGGAGTTTTAAAAGTTTAGCACTAATGTGGTCATTTCCTGGAGAAGTGTTTTTTAGTGATTTGATACCGTTTTGAATTTCGGTGAGGGTGAAATTTTTGTTATATTCTGCATTGTAATCACTCTCAGTGAAAGTGTAAGGGATAGGAACCGTGTCATTTTGATCAGAGAAGTGTTGAGCAAAAAGGTTAGATTGTATGCCTGAGTCAGAAACTGTACTATTGTTAGAGGTAATAATTAGATTATTTTGAGGAGGTAGATTGGTTCTATTATGTATACTGTTAATAATTTTAAAGATTTTTTTTGAGTCTGCTCCTTCCTCACATGTATTGCTCCAAAAGTCTCTCTTTAAGTTTTTTACCAGGTTTCTGAGTTTTGATGAAGTTTTTTTGAATTGAATCCAGGCTGTTAAGTTTAAAGTTTTGCGAGCTATCCTCAAAAATTTTCTTTTCTGACCCTGCAAGAGGCTACATTGGCTGTTCCACCAAGGGCCAAATTTCTTAGTCTTGATTTTAATTTCTTTCGAATTTTCCTTGACTAGAGTTGTGCAAAAATCCTGAAAATCTCTATAGGACTGAATATGTGGAGGAGGTGAAGGGTTTGAACTAAATGTTCTTCAATATCTTTCCAGAGGATAACTTTACGAAATGAGACATCAATGGGGTTGTTATTATTAATTAAAATTTGTATAGGAAGATGGTCGCTATCAAAAGGGTCTTGAATAATTTTATGTGAGCAAAAAATGTATAAATCTGGGGACACTATGGAAAGATCTAAAAGGGAAGAGGAATTATTTGAAATTCTAGTAGGTAGGTGGGTATTGAGAATATTCAAGTTATTACTAACAATCCAGTCGACCACCTTTCACCATCGACAGAACTATTAGAGGATCCCAATGATTGATGGTTGGTATTAAAAAAAAAAATTTCTTCGAATTTGATTGTTGATGTTTGGGTTTGTATACCTGGTTTATTGCTTCGCTCGTGGTGCACTTATACCAGACACCATCTGTAGTATTATTTTTGTAGTTTGCAAAGCCTCGTAATTTAAAACTCTGGTCAAGTGACCAAATCAAGTCTAAGTAAAGTATGCACAGATTTAACGAGTACGTCTATCCCAGTATACTCGGGTATTTTAGTCGGATTTCGGATACATATTTCCGTCTATAGGAAAGCAGTGACTGATGCTGCCGGTTCGAGCCCGCCACCCGCCGTTATACCAGACACCATCTGTAGTATTATTTTTGTAGTTTGCTAAGCCTCGTAATTTAAAACTCTGGTCAAGTGACCAAATCAAGTCTAAGTAAAGTATGCACAGATTTAACGAGTACGTCTATCCCAGTATACTCGGGTATTTTAGTCGGATTTCGGATACATATTTCCGTCTATAGGAAAGCAGTGACTGATGCTGCCGGGTTCGAGCCCGCGCTAAACGCTTGCGATCCGATCTGGGCTGGTTGCTTGAATGGTGGGTTTGCTACGACGATGGGCTTTTAGGGATGTCGCGTTTTACCTCGAAATTATCCAGCCTCGCTAGAAGGCGCTAATTTACCACTTAAAGGAATAGAGGTATTCTGGATAACAACGAAAAACAGTAGAATAAAAGCCAGTGGCGGATCCACGGGGGGGGGGAAAAGGGGGAAATTCCCCCCCCCCCCCCCCAAAATCTTAAAATTCATACTAGATAAAATCGACTTGTAAAGAAATGTTTTTATTTTTTACAAATATTTATATTATTTATACTACAACTCCCTGCATTCTCAACTTAGAACTAAACATAGAAAAAAATATTACGGCTCGGGCGCTTTGGGGGAACAGGTTATTACGCAATGTTAAAAAAAGAAATACCCCCCCCCCCCCCCCCTCTTTCGGATTAATTTATTAATTTTTAAGCCAATCGCAATTTTTGCGGGATAAGATTTTAGATACATTTTTTATGGCGAAGGCTATCCTTTCGAATAGGAAGGAAGTATAAAAAAAACATAGAAATAAAATATTGACAGATATATTTGAATTCGTTTTCAAGTCTGAAAAAATATCGTGTGGCGTCGATTTTTTTTTCATTTGTACTGTTTTTTTATGAGTTGCTTGTTTCGTGCGAACAAGATTTTGATTTTTTTTTACTTGGATTTTTTAAACTGATAACCAAAGAGACCATATTACGGGTGGTTGTTTTTTTCTTCTTTTGGAATAAATGTGGCGTCTAAGCAGGTGACTCAATGCTTCAATCGGAGTTTTTCGCGCCTTTTTGTCTCGTATGTCTCAATTACATTTATAGGATCAAAATAGATATCATACGAGTAAGAGTAAGAAGAATAGTTTTTAAGTTTTTTCATCTAATCAATGAGTAAGTTCCAATTTATAACATTTTCTGATATTTCCTGTACTCAATGATATTAAAATGATTAACGAGATTAATGATAATGCATCAAAACTGCAATTTGTTGCACGATTAACATTTATTTGAGATGTATTATGTATTTAATATTTATAATAAGGCTTTCTGTTTTCATTACATTTTAATTGCTGTTTAAAATTTAAGTACATGTTTTATAAAAACTAGCTACTATTTTTATATATTTTAACGACATAAATGATTAGGGTTATGTTGAATTATCGTCGCCCTAGAGCTGTAGGAGGGCTATTGGCGACTGGTTGCCATAGTTGTAGTTATTTAAAATGGATACATATAAACTTCTTATGCAAATCAAGAAGGTTTTTTTTTTATTTAGATAGAATATTGATTAATATTTTAATAATTACTATTTAATTAAATGTGTTCATTAACTACCAGTATAGTTAAATAATTAAGTTTTGAAATATGTTAAATATACTACTGTTTTTATAAACTAAATAAATGTTAAAATTATTTATACACAAATCATTTTATAATTAAATTTAATATTAGAAGCTTGTCGTTTAATTTCTGTACAACAAATCAGGTGATTTAAATTATCTAAGTAGTTAAATTTTAAATAAAAACATTCTATAATTAAATTTTTCTTAATTGTTACCCTTAAAGGGGTTGTTTCACGGAGGATCTGGCAATAGCTCTGCGGTTTTGTTTTCGTGTCTCTCAAATTACTTTTGTTGCTATTCGAAATTGAGATTTCTAAGTTTTGTTATTTTTTTAAATTACAACTTCTTGCTGTACTGTTGGTTGTTTTAATCATTTGTCAAGGAAATCTTGCATTGAAAGAAGTTGGAATTTAAAAAAATTAACAACTAAAATATTCTCTTCGGAAACTGACTCCCGAATACCAAAACAACAGTAATTCGAGAGACATGAAAACAAAACCGCAGAGCTATTGCCAGATCCTCCGTGAAACAACCTCATTTTTATTCAAAAAATAAGACATTAATTATATATTAAGTAATACAAATATGAGTTATGTAAAATACAAACTAATTAATGTTTATAAAAAGTAATTAGTAATACATACTAAATTAATAGTAAAAAACTGCATTTACAATGGAAAAATAAATTCAAAATTAATTTTAATTAAAACAATGTTAATTAAAAATAATTGTAATTAAAAATAATTGTAATTAAAAATAATTGTAATTAAAAATAATTTTAGCTAAAAATTATTTTTATTTATTTATTATAAGTTCCCCCCCCCCCAAATTGTCACCCTGGATCCGCCCTTGTAAAAGCCGAAGTAACTCATCTCAGGGACAGGGCTCATCTCCAACTTGGGAATCCTTTTGGTGGACAATGGGTTACTATGGCAACTACATTGGTTTCAAGAACCCAGGTGGCCTAGTGGATTTGATCGCAGCCCATTACACTAACAGACTGCGCACTGTACCGGGTGCGGGTTCGATTCCCGTCTTCGCCCTGAGTGTACTTTCTCTCTCTGTGTCAGTAAAAATTCTGTCTGTGCCTGTCTTACTTGACGAAGGTTTATAAGCGGGTCTCTGATCAAGCACACAAACCGGAAAATAAGTGTACCATACCAACCTACATTGGTTATGGTTTCACATTGTAAAAAGGCAACAGCTCCAGCGGTCTTGTTTCAATTTTTTTTTGTCTGGAATAAGGGTCCCGAAAAGCCTAGTGGTTAAGATAGCTGTCTACGTTAACAGTCTACGCACTGTACCGGGTGCGGGTACGATTCCCGCCTTTGCCCTAGGTGTAATTTCTCACCCTCTCTCTGTCATTAAAAATTCTGTCTGCGTCTGTCTTACTTGATAATGGTTTATAAGCTGGTCTCTGATATATGCTTTTCAGCCTGCAAAATACCACCATTACAACTTCTCTCAATTTAAAATATCATGACAGATTTTGTGCAGATTTGCTTTCTTGTAATTGTAATAATCTTGATAAAGATACCACCAAGTATCTCAATGTTTTTATAGACAATAACCTGAATTAAACCACACATGTCAATTACATATCAAACAAATTAAGATTTGTTTTAAGACAATTTTATTATTTGAGAAATAAAATAAATCTCATGATTATTTTATGCTATTACTTTACAATGCTTTTGTAAATCCCTTGTACTCATTTTCGGGACAGGGGCCTCTCCAACTTTTGGGGGTCCTTTTGGTTGGGCAATGGGTTACTATGGCAACTACATTGGTTTCAAGAAACCCCGGTGGCCCCAGTGGATTTGGGTTTGCAGGGCCCCTTACACTAACAGACTGCGCACTTTTACCGGGGGGCGGGTTTTGATTTCCCCTCTTTCGCCCTGAGTGTACTTTCTCTCCTGTGTCAGTAAAAATTCTGTCTTTGCCTGTTCCTTTCTTGACGAAGGTTTATAAGCTTTTCTGATCAACCCCACAAACCGGAAAATAAGTGTACCTAAACCCAACTAATTGGTTTTTGGTTTCACTTGTAAAAAGGGAACAGCTCCAGCGGTCTTTTTTTCAATTTTTTTTTTTAAAAAGGGGCCCGAAAACCTAGTGGTTAAGATAGCTGCCCACGTTAACAGTCTCGCACTGT
>JAFNEN010004896.1:0-25082 GCA_019343175.1 Oedothorax gibbosus
GCTTATAAACCTTCGTCAAGTAAAACAGACACAGACGATTTTTACTGACACACAGAGAGAAGGTACACTTAGGGCAAAGGTGCGAATCGAACCACACCCGTTACACAGCTCGCAGACTGTAGCGTAATAGGCTGCGATCCAACCCACTAGGCCATCCGGGCCCCCTAATATCAACGAAAAGAAACTTTTCTTTCTATGCAAGCTTTATTTAACAAATGACAAAATTATTAACAAAGAACAACCAAAAGCACACCAAGAAGTGGGCATTTTAAAAAAAATGGAATTAGTAAAATATTCTTAGAAAACTCATTTTCGAATACCAAAACAAATATAGTTCCAGACAACAAGTGAAAACAAACCGTTGGAGCTGTTGCCATCCCCGACGTGTAATCACCCCATTGGCTTGTTACAGATGACGTATTATTTCTAGCTCTCATTCCTGTTTTCCTTCGATTGGTGCTCTGTTCCCACGTGAAATTGGTTCACCAATCGATGCTCGAGAAAGAATTTATTTTCATTCAGTATTTCTGTTACCTCTCAGGACCAAATTTAAACGTATTCTATTACGTATGACAACCAAACAGATATATTTAAAAATTTGCTTTTCAGATAAACCTAATATTTCTATCGTACATTTAAAGAGTTTTAAGTATTTTTAATTGCAAAAATGTTTCAATGAAGAATTCTATAAAAAAAACAAGAAGTTCTTAAAGAACTAAAATAGCCTACTTTCCTGTTACTTAAATACTTACTGAAATTCTAATAGGAAAACAATTAGGTTCTTAACAGTAAATATCATCAACAACCGTTTCTACCATAGATTTATAGACATTAGGAAAAAAATCACTAAACACAACATCCAGCTATAATTTAAACTTCTAAAAGCCAAAATCAACTATTTTCATTAATATTCTTTCTCAAATTAACTTAATATAATTTATCGTCTGCACGATTTATTTGTAGTTCAAAGAATAATTCAATATTTATTAATAACATAAGTAATGAAACTACTCCAAACTACATAAAAAAAATAAGAAATGTAAATTAAACTAAGCATAATGGACAAGTTGCATGAAACGCGAAATTCATAATATATGTGTTTTTCTGGTACATTAGAAGCTGCAGATTCCGAATGTAAGGTTAAATATTCACAAATATGTTTAATTTCAAGAAAAAATGCATTTCAAATTTGCCGAAAATGTACGTCACTGAAAACAGCTCTGACGTCAACTGTTATGTTTTTGGCGATGTTTCGATCTATGCTGTAATATACTTTATAAAATAGTAAACCTTACAATTTCTCCGAAACCTCATTAAAAGAAGACAATATTATTTGTAACCAGTTCATATCAAGGAATTTAAACAGCTTGTTCCAAGTTTGGTTGTTAGTTAAAATACACACACTAGAGCGCGTATGAGCTGTTGCAGAACTATTGACTGTTGGATCTGATCGGAATAGTCGAGTGAAATCGTTCAACGTTTGAAGAAATTAACTGGAATGAACATGACATGCTTCTGTAAAATAGCATAACTTTTTTAAGAGTTTGATAAGGATGAAAGCACGTTTCACAGTTTCAAAAGCGATACAGTGTAACGTGATACGAAATAACACGCCAAGAACAAAAAAAAGCCAACCGTGACGTCATCTGTTATGCTAAGAGAGGTTTAACAGGAGTGACGTATCATTAACTTTAAAAATGAATTTAAAAATAAATACATCTTCAAAACTAGAAATACTTGAGTTTTAGAGGTTTTTTAATATGCTTAATCGAATAAATATGTTTGTGGAAAACGCTGTAATTGTCCATTGTATGCAAAAAATATGCCTTTCCGCTTTCTTGGTAAACAATGCATGAACAATCAAAGAATCACATAGTGCTAAATTTTATGACATCATTCGAAACTGATTCATGAAAAAATTATTTTGCTTCAAATATTTTTAAATAAAGTTTCTCATGCCATTGTTTATTTGGCAACAGTGATTTAAATGACTCAAAATTGAATCAATGGGAAATTCGCTGACAGATAGTAGATTTATGTCCGTCCGGACATACAGATAGGCGGACAAAAAGTATGAAAGTTAGGTCTCTGAGGTCATAGCTTTCTAACAAAAAAGAATTTTTAAGATCCGATTGATAGAACCGATTTTGTAAGGGAGATACGGACAGACAGACAGACGGACATCGACCGCATGTCAATACCTACTATTTTTAAATAAATAAAGTTTGTCATGCCATTGTTTATTTGGAAACAGTGATTTAAATGACTCAAAATTGAATTTCAATGCTAATTCAATGGGAAATTCGCTGACAGATAGTAGATTTATGTCCGTCCGGACGTACAGACAGGCGGACAAAAAGTATGAAAGTTAGGTCTCTGAGGTCATAGCTTTCTAACAAAAAAAGAATTTTTAAGATCCGATTGATAGAACCGATCTTGGAAGGGGGTTACGGACAGACAGACAGACGGACATCGACCGCATGTCAATACCTTTTCATTTTTTTAATTCTTTCGAATTAAAAAAAGAAAAGTAGGCTAAAAATCGTCTCACAGCGGGTGTTATTGCTGAGTTGAAGCATCTGTCCAACCTGTAAATAGTGTTTTCCGTTTCATGTATCTTTGTAGCAGCAAAAACCCCATTCAGGGTATTGAAAAGCTTAGGTATCACATGCTGTGAAGCTAATTTTTAAGTTGAATTATCTAATGCTTTATACAAATGTTAACCTATGAATAAAATTTTAATCTTATTTTTTTTTCAGATTTTCGGTTGTTATTTTTTTTACTATTTGATTTTTACGCAGAAGTTTTGAAGTAGTGAAGCTTTCGCAGTGGCGTATCCAGGATTTGTCTCTGGGGGGACCAACTAATAATGAGCATGGAACGCGTGGGGGGGGGGGGGGGGTTATGACATAACATTATTATTTTTTTAAGGCAAAACCGCATTTTTTAATGGGCTAAGCAATACTTTTGCAAACATACGATTAAATTTAAAATGCATGGTTTCAAAATTTATTTTGCCTTAATTTAGTTTGTGATGTTGAAAAATTATACATTGAAAACACTTATTTAAGAAATTTAAATTTGTTAAATAGGGTTTTTTTTTTTAGATCTTTTGAATATAACTAACTAGAACATAATCTAATTCTACTCCTGGTAAAGTAAATTAAAACATTTGACCGTAAAATGAGTTTTCATTTAATAAATTTATTATAATACTTGAAACGTAAAATTACAAACATTTAAGATGCCCGACACAATATTTTTGCTAAATTAAAGTTGAATTTGTCTTGATTTTTTTGCATTTTCGCTTAGGACTTCGTCCGGGGTCACGGGAATGTCTTTATGGATATAAAGCAGAGAGAGTCCATTAAGTCTTGTTTCACTAGTAGTATTTCTCAAATAGCTTTTTAAATATTTCAAAGTAGAGAATGACCTTTCGCACTGCAAGAGGTCACTGGAAGAGTAACCAGTATTTGCAATAATTTAAAGACGGAAGGCAACATTTCTTTGTTGCAAAATGCGAGGGCTTCTATGGCAGTTACCTTTTTCAGCGGTTTTGATTTGCCATCCTTTTTGGTAGTCTCTGATTTTCATAGATTGATTCGTTTAAGATTTGGTGCCATATTTTGATTTCCCCGTTCAATTGGGTTTCATCTATGGCTTCAAGCTTTCTCCATACCGATTAAAAGATAATAAAATTGGATATCTTCCTTGAATCGTCAATCAAAATCTCAAAGATGAAAGAACCTTTTTATGACTAACAAATCGTTCATTCATTGATTTGCGAAGTGTTCAACAAATGGATGAAGCAGGCTCTTCGATAATACGATTCTGGATTATCATGTGGGAAGTTTTCCCTTGTTGTTTGGAATTTAGCCAGCCTGGGAACTTTGATAGGAATGTCTTCTTTTAAACATATACCCTCGACATTCTTAAAGATTTTACCAAACTCGTTTTCAGCTTTGCTTCTAATATTTTCAATTTTTGAGCTGCGTTTGCTCTGCATAACATACAGCACTGGTCAGGTCAATTTCCTTACTCTCTAGGTACTTTGTAAGGGCAAAGTGTATGCAAATATTTCCTTGATAACGAAAAAGGCTATGAGAAATTCGCATTTTGATGCAGCACAAGTAATAAGTTGGCATTTATTACTGTGTCTTTATGAACCAGGAACTGATTTCCTCAGTGATCTTAAGATCGGTTCATTACAACTCACAAAATACATTCACCGCCATCATGCCTTTGAAATCCACCTAGTGGGGCTTGGTTGTTTAAGCTTTTTGCCTACTCCAATAACTTCTGAATGTTTATTCAAAACTGATTGGCGTTTCGGAGTATTGAAAAATTCACAATTTTACCAACAGTGCCTAAACAGTTTGTAATCATAGAGGACGAACATGAGCTTGATACTGCCAAGTTTAGAGAGTGGCTGCTACAATGCACATAAAGTGCGTTTGGAGCTTGATCTTTTTACAAACTTCTGTACTCCATTGTACACTCCACTCATTGCACTTGCTCCGTCATAACCTTGACCGTACACAAAATCCGTTTGATTCCAAGTTCTCTCAATTTACCCATTTTGTTTCACTCAAGGCTTTACCTGTAAGATCAAAAACTGGAACAAATTGTAGGAATCCTCTCTGATACACTTTTTCTCCAAATCAACATACCGACACAGAGCGATAATTGCTCTAACATCCTACATCTGTTGTCTCGTCAGCTAAAATCGAGAAACATTCTGCTTTATTCACTCTAGCCACTAGCTTTCCCAGCATAACCTGGTTGCACGCAGAAATGATTTCATTCTTTTGCAACGGAACTAGTGTAAGTAGCATTTTTTCCTGCGGTCAATAAGGGCTCTTTTAAATCAGAATCACCGCTTTCTACTCTCAGTTTCAGCAAGGCCCTAAAGTTTCCCTCATTTTTTCAAATTCTTCCTCTTCAATATCGATGGGACCTCCATCTCGGTGGCCTCTCAAAGCCAAACCTTGCCTACCGCAAAAGATCACAGTTTTTATGACAGGGGTAAGTAAACGTCGATTTACTGCTATTTTGTCCTTGACACTCTTATCTAAGCTACAAATTATATCACTTGACTGCCTGATTGAACCGAAAAAAAGTTTTCTGCATCTACTTTGCAATTTCTGTGATACGTTGTTAACTGATGCTTGTTAAAGTCTTCCAAAGCATGTTTCAGTTAGAATATTTAACTCGAACTAGCTTACAAGAGGAAGACCCTGTTGCCCTGCTCCAGTTGGTGAAAAAGAAACAATACTTGCAAAAAAGCTCCATCTAAAACTTTTGAGTAGGTAAGCCATTCTCTAGTCTTGAACCAACTGAACTGGAATTTCAACTGGCTTTTACCAAATTCCGTTGATGGAAATGTGAAACTTTCTTCAGGCTTCCAAGAATTTTTCAGAAGCTGTTCCTTTTCGCTTGTAGTAAGCTGAAACAAAAGAAAACAATATAATTTTTCGGCAAAAAAATAATCTTTTTAATGAAGACTATTATAGAGTAGCCCACTTGCCGACAATTATTTTTCATGAAGCTCAAACACTTGAGTAAATGTCTATCCCAGAAGCTAAAACTTTTTCTTTAATTAAGATAAAACTTCTTATTAAGATATAAACTAGAACAATACTTAAAAAAAAAAACAATATTACGGCTACCCGAGTTTAAATTTCGACTTGGTATCCGTCCAGAACAAATGATACCAAAATAATGTCAAGTTTTGAAACACACTATATATATAAATATAATTAAATTTAACAGAGCTACTTTATGCATGACAGACTTATAACAAGATAAAAATGAATTCATGTACTTGGAAATTAAAAAAACTAAATGCTTTACAAAAATCAACTTAATTAGTTCAGTTACTTTTTATTAACAGTTTAGACTAAGTTTTATTTATCAAGGCCATATATAAACAGTTAATATGTTCCTTTAAATAATAAAATGTTTTACTTAAAATATTTATTTGACTGAAATGGTACTAAAAATATGTAGAAATCTAGATTGAAGTAAATTAAACTTACCCGTTTGTCAACGTACAGGCCTATATCGTTTGGGCTAATAAATGATGCAGCACTTGTACTAGTAGCAGCTTCAGGTTTAATAGTCTCAACACTCTCAACGTCAACATCTATACTTGAAGCCGTTCTCGGGTGTCTCCGAAGTTTCACTATCAATTTTTGTTACGGTTTGTTTTTTAAAAAACTTAAAATCGAGGTTGGCGGTGTTTTACGTTTTTTGTCCATTTCAAACAAATATCGTGTCAAACATAACCCGCAATGCAAGTGGAAACGCTATAACACAGTAATGAGTAATGCAAACTACAACGTGCTGTCTGTCTAGACAGAGCCGGCCAGCCAATCACAATTGCAATAGTCCATTGAGACGTTGAGGGGGGTAAGGTAGATGAAGGTGATGGAAGATTTCTTCCCTCGACTAGAGATGGTGAGACCCGTTCTTTTTAAAAAATTCGTCCCATCTTTCTCGTTAGTTTCAAAGATTCGTTCTTTTGAACGAATCTTTGAAACGAACCCCCTCTGATTTCGTTTCTTTTTTCTTTTCTCCCCCCCCCCCCTCTCCCCCCAAACAATGAGTTGTACCATTTTTGGTCTGAAATAAAACGGACTGGGAGTGGCTTTACAACGTTAACATGCGGAAAATAGTCCTTTAGTTAATGAGAATGTTTCTTTTGATGTCACGCTCTCCATACTGCGATTTCATTGGTTGTTTTGTTTTCTTTCCGTACTACGTGAAACAGTCCCAGAGAATGTTTCTTATGACGTCACGCTCTCCGTACCACGATTTTATGGGTTGAATATTTGTTAAATTATAAAAGGATGAAAACTGAAATAAATAGTTGGTTTGTAGCTGTATTACTCAGCTATACGCATTTATCCCCCTTTTCTAATAACAACTAGAAGGCGGTTATAATTTGAGTGGCATTATAAAGGGGCTATAAATTGAGAACGTCTTTAGTATGATGTGAAACTATGACGAAGACATTTGCGGTTCTGTGGGAATTTGGATTTAGAAGACTAATAAAGTATTTAAAAATGTGCATGTTTCAGAGGAAGTAACTGAAGGACAGGAATGTTTTGAGTGTGATTTTTCTAAAGAGGAGGTTATTCGTCTATTAAAAACTATGAAACCCAACAAAGCACCTGGGCCTGATGATATTTATCCTAAAATTTTAGTTGAATGTGCACAAGAGTTGGGGGATGCAGTTCTGACTATTTTTAGGTCATCATTTATTTCTGGACAGGTGCCAGCAGGCTGGAAATTGGCAAATGTTACTCCGTTGTGCAAGAAAGGGCCTAAATATGATCCGGATAATTACAGACCAGTTAGTCTTACATCTGTTTTAGGTAAAGGTTTTGAGACATTGTTGAAAATGCGTATAATGACTTTTTTGGAAACTAATAATTTGCTTTCAGATAATCAATATGGCTTTAGAAAAGGTAGGTCTTGTACAACTAACCTTTTAAAATTTTATGACATTGTTACAGAAGAGATTGATAAAGGCAATATGGTTGATGTTATTTACATCGATTTCCAAAAGGCTTTTGATAAAGTTCCTCATGAAGCTTTGTTATTTAAGTTGAAAAGATTTTGGTTAGGGACTGCCGTGGTCCGTTGGATTAAAAATGGGTTGACCAATAGAAAACAAAGGGTTCACATTAATGGTAAGTACTCTGATTGGAATGAGGTAGTTAGTAGAGTGCCTCAGGGCTCTGTACTAGGGCCAATTTTATTTATTATGTTTATTGGGTAATCTATTAGTGGTGTAATCTATTAGTAGAATTTTCTCTGTTGAATTATTTCTTCTTTTCACTAGAAATATAGAAAACCCATGCAACTTTGAGTCACCAGAGCAAGTAAATATTAGAATGCTGGTCTTCTCTTAACATTCCGACTCTTTCTCGTGTCATCATTTCTCATACCCACTCTTAATGCACGAAAAAAACCCTGAGAATTCGTTCCTTTTTGGAAAGAATTCCGCTTTTACGCGAGAACTTGATTTATAGCAACTGCCACCTGCGTATTCCAGTTTATTAAGGTGGGATTTCTTTCGTTTTAAAAAGATTTTTAACTCATGATTTGTTTATTCCTCTTTTAAAAAGGTCATAAAGCGATTGGGTGGTTTTGAAAGAGGCGAAAAAGCAGAATTTGTAACAATTCACATTTGGACCTGTATTGACGTAACAGGGCTCCCACTCTTTCACTTAAAAAAAATTCAAGGACTTTTCAAGGACCTTTATATCTTTTTTCAAGGACCTTTATATTTTTCAAGGGACTTAGTAATTTATTACTACAAGCAACACAGGACAAAAAGTTTTTAAACAAAAGTCGTTGGCAATTCCATAAGTAATATCTAGGTGCCGGGTTTGCAAAAAAAAAGAATCTTGACTGCCTCTTTGCGATTGAAATCCCCAACTTTTGGTCTTTCAATACATGTTCTTATTGACATGGTTCATAGAAAGTTACAAAAAAAATTGAAGCACTATTCCAAAAGAAAGTTCAAGGACTCGAAATCTAAATATATAAAGGGTGTATATGCTGACACTGCATTTTTTTTAAAACTAAAAATTATCTAAAATCAGAAACCCCATTAAAGGCCAAAGCAGAAAAAAGGTTCAACCATAAACAAAATTCATTCAAGGTGTTCATTGAATCACGACTCACGGACACAGCGAGTTGGACACTTGATCAGAAGAAAATTTTCTGGTTGGTCCGACTTGGCCTGAACTGGAGCTACAAAAATAAACCGAGACACTCTTCTGATCACGCAGAGCCAAAGAACTGTCAATCATTCTGATGCAGTGTGACGTCAACGGTAGATTTCGCGAAAATTACTAGGCAGCTAAATAAGTCAATTAGGAAGCATTATTGGACTACTCTTCTAATGGGAGATTGCACTGGATTTTAATATTTTTATTATTAGAATCTGTTATTTGAACTTATTATTTATTAAAATTTAAACTTAGTTTCACAAAAATTACGGTGCGAAGAAAAAATAGGCAATCGTTTAAAAAAAAAAGAAGAATCGCAGTTCTAGCGAATCGGTTGACTATTTCTATCGCTGTTTCAGTGAATTTGCATCGCAAATTGCAATTTGATAAAGCTCAATTCGATCTCTGGTTGCAAGAATGCACCTAATGTTTAATAATTAGCCATCGGACCCGAAGTTAACTTAGAGAAATCGGTTCATCGGCTTTGAAAAATATCGGTATACCGATGGAAGCCGATGTGTTTTTTTTTAAAGAAAAAAGAAAATTTTGAACACAAATTAAATGAGATCGTAACTGAGATTTTTTCAGATACTTGTTACGATGATCGCATTTTAAATATTTACCAATTCATATAATCGAAGTAATGTCGAGTTATTTTTATAATAAAGTTTTGGTTCAAGACGGATCGCTGAACCAGACTTCACCGAATCGTAATTTTTTCTATAGTTCGCAGTGAAATCAAAGTCGCGATTAGCGACTCGTTATTTTTATAGTTTTAGTTCAAACGGACCTGTTAATCAAACTTCGACGCCTCATAATTTGTGTTTAATTTTTGGCAATATCGCAGTAGAGTGTAATTTTTATAGTTCAAGGATCAGTGAACGAAACCTCGATGCCTCTTAATTTTTGCTCGCTTATTGCGGCGAATTGGCAGTAGATTACGTTAGTTTTATAGTTTAAGACGGGTCGGTCAACCAAACATCGACGCCGCGTTTGATCTTAGCCCCCCTTCCCCCTTATATATATAGGTCACAATATCTCAATGGTTCTGCATCGATCTCAGGATCAGCCAAAATGGGATTAAAAAATGACTCTTTTTATTTTTCTTCAGCGCGCGTAAGGAGATTCGTTGAAGTTTGGTTTTGTTTCTATAGGAATCCGGGCCTGAGGGGAAAAAAAAATCAAGTACTTTTCAAGGACCTCGCGCATTTTTCAAGTACTTTCCGGGGCCCCGAGTTAATCAAATTAAATTCAAGTACTTTTCAAGGATTTTCAAGGACCGTGGGAACCCTGCGTAAGTGTCGTAAATGGGCCTTTTAGTTGACACAAATTAAGAATATCGAATATGAGAAGATTCGCGGAGAAAGCAACGTCGATTATTAGCGCAACTAGTTTATTCCGTACAAATGTATACGGTGGGAAGTCACCCACCTTCTTCACCCAATAGGTTCTTCTTCACCCAACTCAGACTGAGTTTGAGTTGGTCTCGTACACTGAATGGGTCACAGAAAGTCTTGGTTTAGTTTCATTTAAGAACCTAATTTGGGTCCAATCTTACAATAATGATAGAGATAACGGGAATTTTGAATTTGGTTTTCCAATAATATTTATAGTGGCATGTTTATCCTAAATTAGAAATAAATTGTGGGCAATGAGCAACTATGTTTAAGAAATGTATGTCCAATGTATTGAACTTCACACCAGACTAATGAAATACCCTGAAATTCATCATGCATATATTCTAGCACGTAACGGAAAAAAAGACAAAATTAAAGTTATGCTAAATTTGTTTTTCTAGTTTTTAGTCATACTAATAGATATAAAACTTAAGAGTTTCAATTATTTCTTATGAATTTGAATGCATTTTTGAAAATCTGTTGCCGCTCAAAAGATCCACCTTATTATATTCATTGCTTATTTGGTTAAAGCAGCGTAGATGAATTATATCGACTGGGTATAAATATGAAGGATTCATGAACGGAAGCCGATAAAACTACAGCTTTTTATAAAGACAAGTATAAAACAAGTAGGTTTGTAACAGAATCTGTCACTTAACCCGCTTCCACACAACAGTTGTGTTTAACATGTAAAAAGGCGCCAAACACAGCATTGATATTCTATATTAAACATTTACATGCTAAATTTGGCTAGTTTCATTAATTTTATTTCGAAAATTCCATAATTACTACTTATCATTTGCAAAAATTAATTTATATTTCAAAGAATAAATATGTAATATTCCTCGCTTTTAAATAGAATTAAAACATTTCATATTAACGTACAAATAATCTCGTAGTGAAATATAATTGACGTCATTTCAAACTGATCGATGTCGCAAAAATAAATTTATTTTAATTTATTGTCTAAAAGAATTAAAGTTTCCCGAGCGATTGTTGCGAATGGCAATGGTGATTTAATTCTAATAACAAACAGGGCCTTTAGCCATTTGTAATTCAAACTTTTAAACGCCCAAATTAACTATTTTCATTAATCTTCCTTCTCAGTTTTAATAATTAGACTTTATCGTTTGCTAAATTATCGCAAAAATAAATTTATTTTAATTTATTGTCTAAAAGAATTAAAGTTTCTCGACCGATTGTTGCGAATGGCAATGGTGATTTAATTCTAATGAAAATGGCTTCCTATGCTTTTTAAATGAGCATTAAATTTTGCATTTTTTTAAATAATTGAAGTACTTCGAATTCTTTACTGAAATTTTCAATGTCTTCTAATTTCGATGCGCTGAATTTTTTTTGACGTATCACACTTGTCCGTAGCATTAGTAGTTTGCGCTATGAAAGTGGGTGACGGACAGACAGACTGAACGATTATAATACCTTCCACTTTTTACGTTATAAACGTAGTGTGAAAGCTAAAACAAGTATTTTTCTTCATAGAAATATAGGAACTGGCGATTTCACAAACTAAACAAAAATTAGCGCTGAGACGCTAATCCTCTACTCTAACTTACCATGCACAGAATTATTGTAATAAAGTTTTTGGGTAATTTTTAAGATGTCTTAGGGGGAATCTAATTGACAGTTATTGTTACGAACGTTGCGTAGACACAGGGCTAGGTACTTTGCATTTAAATCTGTTTTTTAAAGTTTTGAAAATACGCAATAATTAGTTTTGATGCATAAGAAGCTCATACAGAAAATATAACGCATATTTTGTAAGTTTAAAGTATGCTTTTTAAAGATAAAATTGTTTTTTTCATATTTCGGTTTTTAATTCTAGTAAAAAAGTTCTTAGGAAGGATTATAACTTTAAAAAATTTAATCAATTAATGAGCAAAAATTTTGAAAAATTTAATACAATACGTTAAATTAACACACATTAAAATAAATTTTCTTTCAATTCGCTTTTAGTTTTTTTTCACTACTCTAAAGCTTAAAACCCTTTATAAGCTTTTAAGATGTTATTATGAATAACATATTTATATTATTGATGACTTATGACTTATGACTTTGGAGGGGGGCTCTGTGTGAGCCAAGCACTGCGACCAGGGGTCTATTGTACCATCCCCAAGAAATAAATCCCTCGTTCTTATAAGAAGAGCCCCGTTGCCGAAGCAAAATTCAGCAAGGATCTGATAGGAATATCCTGGAGTTCCCAGGGCTCAAGTAGGTGATGCGCCAGATGCTCAAATCTGTGAGCTGCGAAATTCTCGCATTCACAGAGAATGTGGGTGACCGATTCATCCTTGTCCTTATAGCCCCTACAAGTGGGATCGTCGAGGATCTTCATAATGGTAAGGTGCCTTTTAAGGGTGCAGTGGCCAGTAAGTAGACCTACAGCCCTGCGTATACCATTACTGTTAAGACCGAGAAGCTCTTTGTGGCGAGAGCTGGGGCAACCTGAGTTAAGTTCCCTAGCTTGTCTTTGATTAGTCGATCTACGCCAATCGGTGCACTGTTGATCTCTGAAAATGGATAGAACATTACCTCTGATAATGTCACTGGAAATGCCAAGAGCTGGTTCTGGACCAACAAACGAGGTACTAGAACCTGACCTGGCCAGTTCATCAGCCATTTCATTGCCTGGAATTCCTGAATGACCAGGAACACAGGATAGAATAACCTGGTTAGCGATTGCAAGGCTGCAAAGAAGAGTGTAGCATTCCCAAACCAAAGGTGAGGTGAATTTGGGCTTTAGTAGAGCTAAAAGAGCTGCTTGGCTGTCATAGCAGATTGAAATGGATCTGTTGTGATAGCCCCTATGTAAGCAAATGTGACAGCACATAAGTATTGCAAAGACTTCAGCTTGGAAGACTGTTGAGTATCTGCCAAGAGGGAAAGACATTTTTGTTCCATCTGATGAACAAAAAACACCTGCGCCCGTAGAGCAGCCCATCTTAGAGCCATCTGTGTACCAGACCACAAAGTTACTGGCACCGAAAGGATCAGTGTTCCAATCATTCCGTGAGGGAAAGAGGACTTTGAAGGGTTTGTGAAAACCGTTTCTTCCGAGCATGCAGTCGCTGGGCATATTGAGAAGATCATTCTCAGAGACATTGGTACTGAAAGAGCCCCCGGAAAGGTATTTGGAGTAGTCTTTCCAATGACCTAAAACTTTAAGTCTTTTTGCGCAAATAATGGCCTCAGCTTCAATACGCATGTGCAGTGGATGCAACCCTAGAAGGAGCTCCAAAGAGGCAGAAGGAGTAGTTCTAATGCAGCCAGACATAGCCTCAATGACCATCCTTTGGATTTTTGCAAGATTCTGTTTACAAGTAGACAGCTTGGTCCTAGACCACCATACTACGGAACCATAGGAGAGAATAGGACAGATAATCATTGAATATATGCAATGGAGAACTTTGGGTCTGAGACCCCAGGTGCGTCCAATAGCGTTGCTGCAGCTCCAAAATATTCTTTTGGCTTTGCAGATACAATAATCGGAATGCTTAGACCAGTTGAGCATTTTGTCAAAGTAAACACCCAAGAACTTTACCTCATTAGAGTAAGTAAGCGTTTGTCCAAAGAACTTGATGTTAGTATCAAGACTAGTTGTCTTGCGAGTGAAGGCAACCATGGTAGTTTTTTGAGGGTTAACAGAAAGATCCTCTCTGTTGCACCATTGTTCAGTGTCGCGAAGTGCTTTATTCATTATCTCACAAATAGTGTTGAAGAATTTGCCATTTGCAACTAAAACCACATCATCAGCGTAACCAATGCAGGAGACGCCAGAATGAGAAAAGATTCCAAGAAGAGAATCCACGACCAAACACCAAAGAATGGGAGAAAGAACCCCGCCCTGAGGACATCCTGCAGAAGCATGCACTGTCAGACTATCACCCAAAAGCGAAGAGCTAACAAATCTAGAAGACAAAAGGATATGGATCCAATTGACAATGACTCTGTTGACACCTCTATGTTCAAGAGCACGAACAATGGATTCGATAGGAACTTTATCAAAAGCTCCTTCAATATCAAGGAAGACAGCGAGTGCGATCTCTTTGGCCTTAACATTCTTTTCCAAAATGAAGGAAAGGTTATACAAAGCCGTATCTGTAGATTTACCTGGCTGATAGGCATGTTGTGAGGCTGACAGAGGAAAAATTGTCAGAACATTCTCTCTGATATAAATATCAATGAGCTTTTCCAGGGTTTTAAAAAGGAAATATGTGTGTGAGACTGATGGGCCTGAAAGATTTGGCCTCATGGTAATTTTCCTTCCCAATATTCGGGATGAAGATTACCTTGGTTTGTTTCCAAACCGAGGGGACGTATTCGTACGCTATACAAGCCCTATAAATTTTACAAAGAATGGGAACCAGTATAGAAGACCCTTCAATGAGAAGGGCCGGAAACACTTCATCCACGCCAGGGGATTTGAAAGGTTTGAGTGTGTTGATAGCCCACACAATTTTGTCAGGAGTGACAACCTGTTTTGCCGTGACCCAGTGGTTCCTGCTACCCGTAGGGGTAGGTGAATGGGGTGGTGGTATCAGTATCCCTAGATCCAGGGAAGTGAACTCTGAACGTTTCATCCAGAATTTCTCTGCCGGAGGAGGCAAACTTACCATTTGCGAGCTTGACAGTGTTAAGGCCGCAGTACTTATCTTTAGACATGATTTTGACAAGCTTAGATGTAGCAGATATGTCATCAATGCTATCATGATTGCCAAGAGTTCCGTTTGGCAGACCTAATTGCTTTATTGTAATCCGTCAGAGCAGAACGATAGGCAGACCAATCACCTTTCTTTTTGGCTCTATTAAAGAGCTTCCTACACTTACCCCGAAGGCAGGTGAGCTCTTTGCTCCACCAAGGGACAACTCTGCGCGTAGAATTACTAGAGAATTATATTATTGATACATATAGTAACCTGTTTAATGAGAAATAAAATGTAATAAATCAGTTTATTAATTGTCTCTTAAAGTTTCTTTTTTATATTTTTACAAAAAAAAAAAGAAATAAGTAGCTAAAAAGTAAAAAAGAAAAACTATCTTAAAGGCTACTAATAAGAAATATGTAGCTTTTAAGAGAGTTTTGGAATAATTATTATAAGAACAAATAGAACATTTGCCAAATTTTGGTTTTACTGTAACTTAATATTTCTTTTTATAGTGAATAAATTGTTCCCTCCATTATTTATCTAAAATAATAAAAGAAAGAGTCTGTGGATCGTAAAAGACCTACTTATACTGCCCTCAGAAATTCGTAATTTTTAAGATAGATTCCCTTTAATACTAACGTGTGAACCTGAGGCTTAGTTTTTTCATATTTGTTTCATTTTTAGAGAAAATTCGAATTTTCTGAAAAAAACACACTACTTTCGCTCAATCATTTTTTCCCTTTCGTGTTGCCATTCGACAGAAGAAATTAAAACGAACACAAAAATTAATTAAAATTGAAATTGCTTTTATTTTCTTGGCATTAGCTTCAGAAACTAAAATAATGATTTGAAAAATAATTGAACGTGCCAATGAGCTAAATGTTTTTTTTAAAACCCGGAATGGAGGTTTTGACGTGAAATAACATTGCTATACAATTATGGTTAATTTTGAATTGATCAGAAAAATTGCGATGATAGTTCATATTGAGGAAGATTTTTGTGATATGAGGATGTGCATTTTATAGAGATGTATTTTTTATTTTGGAATTGTTGATTTTGGCTTTTAGAAGTTTAAATTATAGCTGGATGCTGTGTTTCGATTTTTTTTCTAATGTGTATAAATCTAGTGTAGAAACGGTTGTTGATGATATTTACTGTTAGGAACCTAGTTTTTTCCCGATTAGAACTTCAGTAAGTATTTAAGTAACAAGAAAGTAGGCTATTTTAGTTCTTTATGAACTTCTTGTTTATGTATTGATTGACTATTACCGATATGGGATTTAAGTATAACGAAGTTTTGTTTCAATATTATTTGTACTATATGAAGAATATACTAATTTAAATGCAATATTAAATTATTTAACACTTTGAGTAAAATATTTTGTTGCAGAGTAATACGATAAATGGCTAATAAAGCACAATAACCTTCCAAACGTGTTATAGTTAAAAAAAAAATTTAAAAAATTCAACATCTACAAAAAAAACCCTTTCTTTTTCCGTGGATCATCTCTTTAGCAAATGATAATCTTTTTCGTTATAACAAAAAGAATTTTTCAACCATTATGAAGCCAAACTTTTATCCTAATGGTCTTTTGATTCATTGCTTAAGATAAAAATCTCGGAAATGCTGACACATACGTTCATAACATGGCCGCTTTGGGGGGTTGTCAAACAATGGAAAATTCGTTTCTTGATTTATGGAATTTCAGATTTCCTTATATCAAACATAATAAACCGTTACTTTCTACACGAGTCAGTTTGGATATTTGCCAGATTCTATTTACTCAGAATAGCCCTAAATATCTTAAAAGCTGTTGCGGCCGAAATCTTCCGGAAAGTTATTATTAATGTTCGTAACTCTTAGCGTGGAATCGGAACTTCTTTACAAAGGAATTACCTTCATGTCGAAATTTCCCTCCCTCCTTTTTATATTTCTTTCGATGGCAATTTATTAGAAGTCGTCTGTTTCTTTGACTTGACATCTTTCGGGGAAGTTGACTGGAAAAAATAGTTTTTTTCTTTTGTTGAACAGATTTATCAAATATTTCCTTATTAGTGAAGACATCCATAAAGTTGTTTTTGTTTCTTTATACATATATTTTTTATTTTTATTGAACACAAGGAAGTATGGGAAACAATTACTTATAGTGAAATTTGTATACGTTGCGTCAATGTTAACACACCGTTAATAGCAATACCGTTAACAATACCATTTAACACAAAATTAGTTTTAATGCGAAATATAAATTAGGCTATTTTAAACCCAGAAAAATATTATTAGAAAATATGAGCAGATCGCATTTGAATGACTTTGGCTTGAACATTTCAGTGGTAAAAGTTTTTTTTAAAACAAACAGTAGTTTCCTAATATAAGATAAGATTTCTATTCTCTGGTGAATGGTGCATCCTGACACTGCGCTACTATTAATGAAAGAAAATATTTGATGACGCATCGTCATCAGTGTTCAGATATCGTCAGCTTTCAAATTAAACATTCAATGCTCTTATTTGGGGAACTATTTGACACCACACCAAATATCAGCGCACAGCGTGATAAATTTTGCATTCTAATTTCTAATCTATATTTTCCTCAGCTAATAGTGTAACATATGTTTATTTCATATGTATTTATTTGTAACTGTAATATTAACTGTGTTTGATATAAACTGTATTAACTGTAACTTCAATCAGATGAATGTTTACCATAAGAACTTAACCATGCTTTTTACCTGATAACTCTGCATCTAAACTACTTAAATAAAAAGGCTTAAAGATCTAAAATAATCAATGCTTTATTATTAAATAGAAAGCACAGAACGTCATTAATAGAGGCTTCAAACCATTTGGCTCATACATTTCTCAATCTCAATTCGGCTAACTATAAATATATGTTAAAGTTACTGTACCTTTTAAAAGGCATTCCTTAACTTTTTGGGTGGTTTGTGCTTTGCAAAATATTAGTTGAGAAATGTTCCTTAGTGTGTGTACTGTGAGCTTAATAAATATACAGAGCAACAAACATAGCAATTATATTTCTCTTACTGTTAATTACAAACAGCAAAAAGACAAAATATTTTCTTTAGGAACTCTGAACAATCCCTTACGTTCTCTTGAGATATTAAAAAAACGAAATTGTTTAGAAACAAAAGCTTAGTAGAAACCAGTGGAATTGAAATTAATATGTGTCTAAATGAAACTTTTCGTATCTGCATTGGAACAGCAATTCTCAGAGGGAAATGTTGCCAAAATGTTCTACGCAGATACAAGACAGTTCCACATCGTTTATTCCATTAAAACTGTGTTTTTTTAAGGTTCTTTTCTATTTACATTTCGCTTTTTCATCCGGCATAAAAAGCTCTTAATAAAGAGTAATGAAAGTCTTGTGTACAAGTTTAATTCTCTAATGGCTTGGATGTTAGAAACAATAAAAGGAGCATCGTTTGTCATCATTATCAATACCGATGTTTCTTACATAATGGGCTGGTTTTTCAATATATTATTTTAAATTTAGCTTAAATTTTGATATCTAACAAAACTAAGAAGGGATAAGTTAAATATATGAATATATGCTTGTAGTTACAGCTAAACATTAGAATAAAATGTGAAGAAGTTAGCATCTTAAAATTCACAATTTTTCAAGAACTTTGAGCATGGTATTGTTGAAAACTTAGTATTGCGGATTGGTAACAGAAGAGATATATGAATACAAATACAAAAATTGTCAACCAACAACAGGCCAGAGGCCCAGCGAGGTTGGTCCAAAATAAATCTAATACATTACCAGTTTCCAATGACCGTCAAGTTTCTTCTTAAAATCTTCTACTCTCTTCGAATGCACAACATAATCTGGTAAAGCATTCCACTCATTGACAACTCTATTGTAAAAATAATGTTTTCTTACCTCCCTTCTAAAGCTCGATTTATACAATTTCTGATTCTGTCCTCTGGTCCGGCTATTTAAGGTAAAACCTAAGCCCTCCATGTCTCCCTGTTTAATGAACTTGAATAACTGTATTAAATCACCCCTAGCTCTCCTGTTTTCCAGGTAATACATGTTTAAAGATCTTAATATGTTATCATAATCAATACCAGATAGACCCTTAATCATATTGGTAGCCCTATGCTGAACTTGTTCAAGCAACTCTATATCTTTTCTGAGGAAGGGAGACCAAAACTGAACAGCATATTCCAGATGTGGCCTTACTAGTCCCCTATACAATGGCAAAATAATCTCCTTAGATTTAGAAGTGATATTTTTTCTAATATATCCCAACATTCGATTGGCTTTCTTACTTGCCTCAGCACACTGTTTACTCATTTTGAAATCATTGCTCACCAAAAATCCTAAATCTCTAACGAACTCACTATCTTGGATAATTTCTCCCTGTAAAACATAAGAATGATTAACATTGTTCGTACCCAAATGCAAGGTTTGACATTTGTTAACACTGAACGACATGACCCAGCGTGAAGCCCATTCAGTAATTTTCGTAAGATCATTTTGTAACTGCTCAATATGCTCAACAGAATTTACTGTACTCGTCACTTTTAAGTCATCTGCAAAAATACTTAACTTGCTATTCAACCCCAGCTGATATCATCAATAAACATAATACATAAAATTGGCCCTAGTACAGAGCACTGAGGCACTCCACTTACTACCTATTCCAATCAGAGTGCTTACCATTAATGTGAACCCGTTGTTTTCTATTGGTCAACCAATTTTTAATCCAACGGACCACAGCAGTCCCTAACCCAAATCTTTCCAACTTAAATAACAAAGCTTCATGAGGAACTTTATCAAAAGCCTTTTGGAAATCGATGTAAATAACATCAACCATGCAACACTGCTTACATGGTTAATTTAATACTGGGGTTGACATACTTAAAAATGGTATTATTTATTTAACAAATATTATTTGGTGAACCTTCCTAAATATTGGCCTGCTCAATGACGAATAATTCGGTACAAAGACTAAACTACTATGGGAAGAGGCAATATCATCAACTATTGATATTATGAAAAACGAGTGCTGCATCTGCTTTCGAGGTTAACCCTAAAGGTTTTATCGATAGAGAGCAAGACTATCGATGTGTGCCAGTTTCCGATTTTATGTTTAGATATCGATAAAGTATTATTCAATTGAGCTATTATAAAGATGTCCCCCCAAATTGTTATAATCAGTCTCCGACAAGTTCTGCCTTTTAGCAGGAAGGAGTGTTCCATCGATTCCGTAAAATTTTATTTCTATACATGCACCATGTAGAAATATTGCAAATATTTTGTTCAATACTAATTGTTTTTCAGTTATTTGAACCTTAAAGTTTTCCTTAAAGTATTCCAATGGAAAGTGTGAGAAGTATCAAGGAACATTTTTGATAAAAAATACCTTAGATTATTTTTGCCACAGTTTATCCTAGTTACGTGCAGTGTCAGTGTATTACTAATATTCTGAATTATAGATGTTATAACTATTTGTACAGTGCAACTATAATCAATTACCACCAATATTAAAATTTCAATAAATTACAATGATCAACATAAGTTTTCAAAGCTTGTAAGTAACCTAATTTAACAGTTTTTCTAAATAAATATTAGTTTATTGTAAGTTAAACCATTTAAGTGGGAAATTCTACCACGTTTTCTCATACCAACACCTTAGAAAATGATAAAAACGCGTTTAATTTACAAAATAATACTTTTTAAAAAAAATAACAAAAGTAAAGTGAAATCGAACAATGGCATGATTCTTGTTATGCGATTTTAAAATAGTTTAAAATAAAATAAAAAACGAACTTGTCTATCCTGTACGAGATGATAAATTCCAGACTATACAATAGAAAGTCACAATGAAGGGACTAAATCACGTTCTTTTTAAAGAACAAAAGTACCCAATGCGTAAAAAAAGCATTGACAAGATCTCATCTATCTTAGATTTTAGTTTTCACTCCACACACATTCTGCCGTTCTACTAGAAAATTCGCTGAGCTCGAAATGAATGATGCGCCATTTTCTGGAAAATTCTTGCACATTCTGCAATTTTTTCATTCTTTTCTTCTCGAAGGAAAAGATGTGACATCAGTCTGGAGTTGAGTAGTATACACCCTGCTTCGACTTCGGGGAATGTCTCCCGATTGAACTTTTGCATTTTATGACTCTACAGCACTGGAAAAAAATCCTGTTATATTAAAAAAAATTCTGGCATAAAAATATCCGTAAGCTACGTAAAAATATGTTTACATAATTTTACAGTAGCAAAACAGTACAGAAAATATTCGAACATAATAGATACTTACTGTCGCTCAGGATACGTTAAAAATAATAGGTGAGCTCACGTCCTGTATCTAAACCCACGTTGACAGCATAGGAGTCAGGCGCGTTATAACTATACACGGATAACAGCCACGGATGAAGGAATTATATCGTTCTTAATGGAGAGTCTTAAGTCTAAGTCTCTCTAAGTGTTTAGAGTTAAAACTAATTTAAACCAACCTAGTTCGTCGAAACTAGTATTAGCTGGAGAAAACTGGTTTTAACCTGTGGAAACTAGTGTTAACTAATGACCTCAGTTAAAATTAGTTGTCACTAGTTAATTCTAGCTCTATCTGATTTCGGGTTTTAACGGTAACTAGTATACTAAATCTTAATATAAGCATTTACCAAAAATTTATTTGCCCACTAGAGAGCCAAAATGTAGATTTTATCTAAATTTAGTCCAGTGTACTAAGTATTATGCGTTATGTAATTATACGTTTATGTAGCGAATTAAAGAAAAATTGTTCCGTGTTAAAACCTCGTTAAGAAAATTAAGAGTGCTTTTACTCAGTTCACTTTTTTAAGCGAATAATACTTTTTCTAGCATGATTTTCAAGTTTTAGTGTTTGAGATACAACCTATTTCACTCAAACAGTGGTTTATCTACGTTGGAAACATTTAAAACATGACTGAAATATTTTAAACCAGTTTTCAAATTTGAACCTTGGTCGCAATATGACTTCTAACACAATTTTAAATGCAATCAGTTAGTTTATTTAAAAATTATTGAAAAGTTTTTCATAGAATTTTTCTGGTGCCAGTGGCAGAACCACATAAAAAAAGTTTAAAAGCTCATTATATTTTGGTTTATTATTCATTGAGTTCTCTGAAAAATACTACCAGAAAACATGGTTCGAATATGCTCCTTATATTCCTCATTTTTTAAAGCATTAAATAAGCTCCATAAAGTTTTTTAACGAGAGAAAACACGAACCTTCGCAAACAACCTCATGACCTCATCTTTCCAGGAATTTCTAAGAATTCTTAACTTTCCAAAATAAATTTTGCTAATCAGGTTGCACTAACCCTTTTTTTTTGCTTACTTATTAAGTTGCCTTATCCCTTCGTTAGCTTTGACTGTTCGACGTCAGTTTTGCTTAGATATGGCAAACTCATCCCCGGCCTTTTCTTTTTGGCAACACTTATTATCGGCAGAGAAACTTCCGTCTTGGATTCCCCCTTTTTTTTTTAGTTTGCTAATCAAAAAGTCTTCTTTGTCTTAATAATCTCATCTACTTCCTCGATCTTTTTTCAAACAAAAGAGTAGAAAACTGTAAAAAAAATATATACCCCGGAGAATTCCAATTAAATGGACTTATTGGCATGCCGTAAATACAGCCATCGACTTCCGGCCAAAGTGGTGGGCTTTACAAGGCGAAAGCAACAGTTAATGGGCTACTTGGAGGAATTTTTCCTCTCAAGATTTCGAATATATATCTTAAATAACACATAATGAACTGTTATTCTATCTATTTTTTTCGACATGGAGTCTTTTTTTAATCTTCATACCTACTCAAAGACGTGTCAATGTTTCTCAGAGGGAGGAAAAATGCGATTTCAATTAATCAGTATTAGTTTACTATTGATTGTGTAACATTAATTTGAAGATAAGAAGTTTTTTACATTATAGAAACAATAATAAAATACTTTTCAAAATTGTATAAAGTTTCATTTTGAAAGGTTTGATTTATTTGTACTGAATGTTTTTTTTTTGCTGGACGAGGACCTAATTAGGTCAATATCTAATATTGAAAAGCCTATTTTGAACTGACATGAAAAACCAAACAATACCAAAAATTAACACATTGACTGTCGCAAATTATTTTTTTTACTAATTTTACCTGACTCAAAAATATTTTATAATTTTTTTTGTTACTTTTGTGCAAATGCATTTTTGATGAAGTTCCAAATTAAAGTAATTTTTTAAACTGTTCATTTTTTCACATCATTAGGATGACTAATCGCGTCCAAAAAATTACGATAAAAACGTTTTAAAAAAGTTTTTTTCGCATCGAAAAATGAAAGACAGTGGTAAATTGTTTAAAAAATACAATAGGCAATATACTAGATAATATATTTAATTAAAAACTCCATTCAAAAATCCAGTGACAAGGTTTAGTTCTTAACCTAGAGAGTTTTTTCTAAAGACGTACTGTAAAGTCAAAATTAATTAAATCGAATTAAAAACTTTGTTATTCTTTTAGTTTAAAAAAAAAGTTTTATTGAGTAGTGGGAACCAGGGACATATGACCCCACTCGAAGGTTTTTGCTTGTAACTTTTAAAAAACACTATTTATGAATGTGTAAATGCAGATAATTTATACTTCATAAAGTAGTACACAATATATATTAGTATTTTTCTGTAGTATTAACTGCAATAGTAGTAAAATATAAATGATTTAAAACTTTAGTTTTGGGTCATGTATCCCAATGCATAGGGATACATGACCCACCTATTAGGGATACGTGACCCAACCCCAAAATGTGGTAGTATAACTTAAAATAATCAAAAAACTATTACCAATAACAAAACTAATATCATATTATAAAGTTTATACAGATTTTATAGTATTTTCAGACAAAATTATTACTTTTTATTTTTATCTCATTAATTATGCTTAATAATTAACGAAATAATCAAATTTAAAAGTAAATTCTGTTCGAAATAAAAACTGGGGCTTCTTTTATTTTGCAGAGAAAACACATGTGATTGAAGAATCGATACTATTTTATCAATATCATTTTGGGATGTATTATCCATTTTAGAACATTCAAAACAATTTCCATCGATTTTTTCTGCATATTGAATTGTAAGCTCGTTAAAAAATTTTTCCTTGTACCTTCCAAACAAACCTTATACTTCGTTAAGGACCCAGTCAATTACTTTTGGGACTCCCGTGATTTTTAAAAAAATTTACTTGGTCTACTTCTGTCTACTTTTGTGTTGTTTACTTGGGTCACATATCCCTAATTGGTTTGGGACACTTATCCCTAGTTGCACTTTTTTTGTTTAATCCCAAAACAAAGTCATTTGCGAATAATTATATTAGCACTATTATGCATGTAACTGTAGCTAATAGCATGAACTAAACAAATAATTAATTGAAAAATCTTTCTTTTAAACCAAAAAATGTAGACCGAAAAAACCTTACGACCTCAAAGCAGCGTAGATGAATTATATCGACTGGGTATAAATATGAAGGATTCATGAACGAAAGCCGATAAAACTACAGCTTTTTATAAAGACAAGTATAAAACAAGTAGGTTTGTAACAGAATCTGTCACTTAACCCGCTTCCACACAACAGTTGTGTGTTAACATGTAAAAAGGCGCCAAACACAGCATTGATATTCTATATTAAACATTTACATGCTAAATTTGGCTAGTTTAATTTTTTTTATTTCGAAAATTCCATAATTACTACTTATCATTTGCAAAAATTAATTTATATTTCAAATAATAAATATGTAATATTCCTCGCTTTTAAATAGAATTAAAACATTTCATATTAACGTACAAAGAATCTCGTAGTGAAATATAATTGACGTCATTTCAAACTGATCGATGTCGCAAAAATAAATTTATTTTAATTTATTGTCTAAAAGAATTAAAGTTTCCCGAGCGATTGTTGTGAATGGCAATGGTGATTTAATTCTAATAACAAACAGGGCCTTTAGCCATTTGTAATTCAAACTTTTAAACGCCCAAATTAACTATTTTCATTAATCTTCCTTCTCAGTTTTAATAATTAGACTTTATCGTTTGCTAAATTATCGCAAAAATAAATTTATTTTAATTTATTGTCTAAAAGAATTAAAGTTTCTCGACCGATTGTTGCGAATGGCAATGGTGATTTAAT
Source organism: Oedothorax gibbosus (assembly GCA_019343175.1). Classification (NCBI taxonomy): domain Eukaryota; kingdom Metazoa; phylum Arthropoda; class Arachnida; order Araneae; family Linyphiidae; genus Oedothorax; species Oedothorax gibbosus. The sequence continues at coordinate 24,981 of JAFNEN010004896.1, forward strand.
TCTAATGAAAATGGCTTCCTATGCTTTTTAAATGAGCATTAAATTTTGCATTTTTTTAAAAAATTTAAGTACTTCGAATTTGAATTCTTTACTGAAATTTTT
>JAFNEN010004899.1:0-19306 GCA_019343175.1 Oedothorax gibbosus
CCTCTCCGAGGGGAACATTACCCCCCCCCCCTCTCCCCACCACCACTTAACACATACACCAAAAGTAGGGGGGGGGGGGGGGGGCACATCTTTTTGGTTTAGTGACCTTGCGGTCCCGCCGTATAATCATACCCGTGACGGGGGAATCTTCTCCGTCTTCCCCCTATTTTTTTTTTTTGTGCGTGCAACATAGGTGGAAGGGAAAGTGAAACCTATTAAGTTGAATGTTTATTCCTCCTATTGTGTTCCCCCTAAGGTTTGGGTTTTTATGAATAGACTTGCCCATAAAAAAACCCAAGGAAGAATTTGTAAGGAATATGGTGGTTTATTTTGCGAGATCTTTTCTTAACTTTCTTCTTTTTGGATTAATAATTGAATAGCTTTATTGGTTGTTAGGATCGTTACTTTTTCTTATTTTAAAATAATATTGCATTAGTTATATTTTGCAAATAGGATTTATCTTGGGACAATAACAATAGTGTTTTTTAAAATGTAGCTTTAACTGTATAAAATGAAAGATCAGAATTAAATTAGGGCTCATTACTGAAAAAAAAGGGGCAATTAAAAGGAAAAGAATAAGACTCCAATTATTTCCAGGTGTATCATTAAATTATTAAAACATAATTTGAATTCTCCCAAAAATCGTTATACATAAATTCTCTGTTGAAAATACAATACTATAGTATAAATGAATTTTTTGCAAACTTTCCCAAAACTTTTGTCTCTCATTACAATAAAAGAAATTTTCTTTTTAAAAAAAACTGAGGATTGTTTTTGTCATTAAACTATAAAGATGCCCATCTGCTAGGGCCCTTATATTGCTTTAGGGGCTACGTATACACTAAAAAATCACTCTTTTTTTTCTGACCATCAATGCAATTACAGCGTTTTTCCGACCATTTTTATTCTTAGCAATAAAAAACTCTAAAAGTCAAGTATTTTTGGTTTTTAAAAGATGTTTTATTTTAAAATTCATTTTTTAAAGTTAGGGGATACGTCACTCTGTTAAACCTCCCCTAGCATAACACTGACGTCACGGTGGTTTTTTTTTTGTTCTTGCGTTTTTATTTCGTACACGTGTTTCACTGTATATCGCTTAAAAAGTAAAACCCGGTGCTTTCACCTTATTAAACTCTTAAAAAATTTATGCTTTTTAAGAAACATGTCATTTCATTCCGAAATTTTTCTTAAAACGATGAACGTTTCACCCGTTATTTCGATCAATCCGACAGCCCCAATTGTAAGGTTTACTATTTTAAAAAGTGCAAATTAAAGCATAGATCGAACATCCTAAAATCATAAATTTTGACGCCAGTGCTGTTTTCAGTGACGTACATTTTCGGCAAATTTCAAATGCTTTTTTGAAATTAACATATTTGTGAATTTTACCTTATATCGGAATCTGCAGCTTCTAATTACCCAGAAAAACATACATATTCTGAATTTCGCGTTTCATGCAACTTGTCCATTAAGTATACTACTCGCTAAAGTTAAAACATCTTTTTTTGTAAAAATTTAGTCAACAGTATTGCAACAGAGAAATACAAGTACAATCCAGTAATACGCACTAATGTGAAAATACCAACTAGAAATACTAGTATAATTCAGTAAATACTTACTAATGAGAAAACAAGTTGGTTTGTTACAGATCTGTCACTTAAACCGCTTCCACACAACATTTGGGCCTCAACAGGAAACACACTAACAACACCTCATATAAGAAATTCGCCAAGCAAGGCCTTTTAGCTAGTTCTAATTCAACTTTTAATGCCAAAATTAACTAATTATTAATCCTTCTTTTGCAGATTTAATAATTAATCTTATCGTTTGCTAATTTTTTTTGAGTTCGAAGAATAATGATGTATTTTTTTTTAAATTGGCCGCCGCAAGTTTACAGTTTTAATAAAATAAATTAGTAAATTGGGAATATTTCTTATGAAGTCCCGCTCTCCGAACTGTGAGTTCATTGTGTGTTTTGTTTTCTTGACAAAGTGTTGAAACAAGCCCATTGAATCTTTAAACATAAAAGCGAAACTTTGCATATTTTTTGTGCAAAGTTAGAATTATATCTATGCATCTTCCTTCATACACATAAAATGAACCATCAAAATAATTCTATTGTGCTATTACTACAACAATCCAAATGAAATTATATCACAAAATATAAATATTTTTAAGAGTTTTATTTTTATTTTAAATAAAGTTTCTCGTACAATTGACGAATGGCAACTGTGACAAATATTTAATAAAATGGAATTTGGCATGTTATTTGAATGTAGATTAAATTTTTAGTAATTTAAATTTAAATAACTCTAATTAAATTTTTTTTTATGAATTCGGGAAGTAGCCTAGTCTAATTTTTTTGCCTTCAAATGACGTATCCCAATTGTCTGTGGGACTTATGGTTCTTCTGTGAAAGTGGGTGACAGACAGACGGACTGAACGATTATAATATTTTCCACTTTTTTACGTTATAAACGTAGTGTGGAAGCTTTAAATAAACTTATTGATGCAAAAAAAGTTAATGACTAGTATTTCGAGATTGCAACAGAAAGCGATAAAAATTCGTTTTTTATATGTATTATAGATTTTGATTAGGTTTTGGTGAAACTTCTAGCTATAGCTATTTACTGGCATAACCACAGGTAATTTGCAATGCGATAATTTTAAATTTCCGGTTGTTATTCAAGATTCTGATGGCGTTGCCAGAACAAAAATAAAGTGTTTTTTTTTAGAGTTCAACTATATATGTAAAATTCTAATCGATTCATTCAGTTTTTACTTCAAAGCATCGGCAAATGAATGTTCGTATAGCATTCTCAGGAAATCAAGACCATAATCATTTTGAACTTTTTTTCCCCCCCCACTAAGCCTTTTACGAACCGTCCATCCGTTTACGACGAAACAATGCGGTTCAACGAACTAAATGCACTGTCCAAAAAAAGAACGCAGATATTGCTATTGTGTTCAATTTTTATTGTAATGGAAATTAGTTTTTTCTCCTGAGTTAAACTTTGGATTCTGCTGCTTTAATTTGTAGCTTTTTTTTTTTTTGTTTTGTTTGTGAAGATTATAAAGACAACAAGCTTTGTAAAAAAAAAATAACTGGATTTGTGATAACAAATCTATTATACACGTAGAATGTATATTTTTAATTCGTGAATTGAGAATAACTTTATCATTGTAAAGAGAAAATATATTTTCTTATTCTGCTGAGATAGTGTGCATTGAAACGTTTTCTTTTAAAATATTATACTATAAAGTAAACCTCTTTGGAGCTGAATTTTTGTTATGCTGCTTGCAGCTACTCCATAGTAAGGAATTTTTAAGGAAGGAATATTAATTAGTTCAGATTTAAAATTGGATTATACGAGTGTAAGTGAGAAAAACATATCTCAAATAAGTCTAAACCATTTGATATTCAACAATTAAAAATTCACCGTTAGTCATGAAATGTAACTAAAGTATGGAAGTACCGTCAGTGCGGGTAACTTGGTCCAAAACCATTGTTTTTTTTACAAAAGAAGAAAAATTAAACTACAAAACCGATTAAAACACTTTAAAATCACTATGCATTTTAAGTATTGTTTTTTTAGGAATAATTCGCAGGCATTTTTGTTACATTTTATAAGTTTTAAAAAAATGGTATACTAGTTTAAAAAAATAGGATACGATTCGAGCCCAGGAGGGTAACTTTGGCCAGAAGCACGAAATACCCCACCAAACGTATACCATTTACTGCTTTTTGGGCTGTGTAATAGATTTAAATTGCAATAATAAAAACTACTAAACATTAGAATTATTAGTTTTTAAAGTTTATTAATAGTTTATAAATAAATGTGGAATATATTCCCAATAGATTTAAAGATGGCATGGAGTATTTTACTTACTCAATTTTTCAATAATTTTTTGAACGATTCTAAATGAAAGTTTACTGAAGTAGTTTTTGTTCTTCAACGCTTGCAGAAAATAATACCTTTTTTGGTGTTGCCAAAACTAAAATAGAAAACAAATCTTATATTAAATTAAAGCCAATGTTGCCACTTTTCTAAAATGCTAACTAATTTAAAGTCTGGTGATTTTGAGCAGAGAAATTTTAGAACAAATCTTTTTCCGACGCGTGGACAAAAGTTAACCCTCCATGGCCAAAGATACCCGCTTTGACGGTATAGTTAAATTTTAGCATTGCAAAGAAGCCCACTTGTTTTTTTATATTTTTACACACTTTACACTTTCTTTACAACCAGCATATCAAATCGTTTTTCAAATCGATTGCTATCTTGATTTTATATTTGAGCAATCCCCTAAACCCAATCACTTAAAAACCGCAAGAACTATTTGTTATCTTTTGATGTGATAATCTAAGATGATCACTATATAAAAATCGTACGATAGATCTAAACTATTTGGTACAACATTATTTTTACATAGTTATAAAGGTTGCCCTTTTCGGTTCGGTTTGAATCACAAGCCACGTTCCTTGTTAATATGATTCAATTCCGAAGCTTAATCGATTTAGTAATTACCTTGTCAAATTGATTAGAAGTCTGTGAAATCCACTAACACATGATTAAAAGTTATTATATATAAATAATAGTTCCACTCTTAAATGATTTATTAAAAAAAACATGCATTTACGAAATTTCAAATAACAAATTTTTCTCCGCAAAAGAATAAAAAACTAATTTGGTCAAATTTTATTACACATCTATACCAGATTACAATTAAATAAGTGATCGGTAGGGTCAGGTGGGGTAAAATAAGTCACGTGGTAAAATAGGTCGTTTTAAAACAAGATTCCTTAAACACAAATAAGATAATTCTTTCTTCTTTGATGCCAGTTTTAAAATTAAATTGATACTGTTCATCATTTTATATGCAAAACTAACTGTAAAGTCTACTGTGCAAGTTAAAGTTTTTTGCCATTATATGTTTTCATTTGGGAAACTTTAAATTATGGCTGTAGAAATTTTTGTTTTAAGAAAAGTTTGAAGTATGTGTACATTAAATTTTTATCGTATTGTGTACATCAGATGCTGTTCAAGAATACATTCAAAAAGTTTGAAAGTAAAAAAATTTAATACTAAATTTTTGGAGCAAAAAACCCGAGTGGGGAAAATAGGTCATATTTTAATATAGCTATACAGCTGGGGGGAAAAAAACCGATCACCCTTCTTTTTTCGGCTGCTATTGATCAGGGAATTTGCAAAAGGTGTCATTTTTCATGAAATAGCGTAAGGATTCAGACTGGCAACCAAATTGTATAAGGGGTCGTCTACATATTAAAATGAGTACCAACTTTGAAAATTTCAATGACAACACAATTTTTTTTTTATATAAAAATGTTTATCATATTCAAAATACCCCAGATCCCCAAAAAATTATTAATCTTTGCATTTTATTTGTTGAGATATAAGCATTCGAAGTTGAAGGCCCTATTGTTAAAAAAGTTTCACAAACTTTTATTCCATACTCCACAAATAAAATGAATTAAAACAACATTTTTTTTCATTATATACGTCTTAATCTTCCAAAAACAAACCAATAAGTGTTTTCATCAATTTTTAATTATTATTATTATTTTATTTAAATTTAATAAGAAAAAATAAAACATAAATAGCAACCACAAATTTTTGTTACATAAATCGACAAGCATCAGATCAAGTAGAACCAAAATCCCGAATTTTTAATTCAACAACAATTATTTGCCGAGTTTATTGTAAAAATACTGAAAAAAAAACGATTTTAGGGACCGTGTAAAAAATACTTAGCAATTGGATCCTAACTTGCATTATCGTTTGGTGGTTGAAAAGCGTTTTTTGGTAAATGTTTATTCAAATTATTGATGTCTGTCAAATGTCTAAAATCTTTTCTTGTTTCAAGTGCATACAATGTATTTTGTTTGTATAATTAACATTAAATTATATCGATTACTATGTTTTTGAATGTATGTTATTTCCAATATTATTTATAATTATTTATTATAAAATTTCCAATAATATGTTGTTTCCTCGATTTTTTTTCCAAAAATTATTAGAGATTACATATTTATTTAGTTATTTAGTCAGTTAGTTATTTAGACAGTTAGTCAGTTATTATTCAGTTAGTCAGTCCGTTAGTTAGTCAGTCAGTCGGTTAGTTAGTCAGTCGGTCCTTTAGTTAGTCAGTAAGTTAGTCAGTCAGTCAGTTAGTCCGTTAGTTAGCCAGTCGGTCAATTAGTCAGTGAGTCAGTCAGTTCACTGACTAACTAATTGACAGTCAGTTAGACTAAGTTAGTCAGTCTGGACTAACTAAAGGAGTGACTAACTAACGGACTGACTAATTGACTAACTGACTAACTAACTGACTAACTAACTGACTGACTAACTGACTGACTGACTAACTAACTAACTAACGGACTGACTAACTGATTAACTAACTGAATAACTAACGGACTGACTAACTGACTAACTAACTGATTAAATAACTGACTAATAACTAAATAAATAAATAATCACTAATATTTAAAAAAATCGAAAAATGGACAAAAATCTATTTTCGGATTTAGACCCATTCGAGATTTAGACCCATTCGAGATTTAGACCCATTCGGGATTTAGACCCATTCGGGATTTTAACTCATTCGGATTTCGGCTTGTCGGGATTTCGGCTGTCGGGATATGTCCCAGACCCAGTGCTCCGAATTTTAAACCAATTTTTTTTGTCGCAATATGAATGAAACAAAAATTTGCATAAAATGTAAAACATAAATGTAATAATCATGTTTGTCTATCTGATTGTAACTAATCGCATTTGAAAATCTGTTCGTTATAAATAATCGTATATATGTGACTTAATTTAAAATTAAAACTTTTCTCGTCTACCCTTTATTTTATTTCTGAATTTTAAAATCCAAAATTTAAAAAAAGGTAAAACATAAAAAAATCACAATATTAGTGAAGAAGGTTTAATTCTAGCATCCTTTGGCGAGATTATGGTAACCCTTTGCTAGCTTGTCGTTTCGAAAAAACACCCTAACATTACCTTTTCCAATTTGGAGATTTCCCCCAAACGAGTTGAAAATTAATGCTTTAATATCTCAGCAAATAATACAAAATGAATAATTCTTTTTTATACCTGGGGTATTTTGACGGTGCTGAACATTTTTATGCAAAAAAATTGGTGTTGCCATTGAAATTTTCAAAGTTGGTACTCATTTTAATATGTAGACGACCCTTATACAATTTTGGTTGCCAGTTCTGAATTCCTTACGCTATTTCCTGAAAAATGACACCTTTCACAAAATTCCTTGACCAATAGCAGCCGAAAATGAAGGTGGATCGTTTTTTTTTTTTCCCAGCTGTACGTCTAAGCACACATTATACAACTAACATAATTTTTTGCTTTTTAAATCACTTTCTGATAATTACTATTCTTATAAATTGCTTTTAATATTGGTTTGTCACTCTTTACTCATAAATGACTGAAAATTTGAAATTCATTGTTCCTTTCATTATTGAAAACCGCTTTCGAGAATTTCAATCCAAAAACAGTGTTGGTGGATTCAAAGAAGTGGGAAATTTCCTCGAAAGGAATTGAATGAAAACAAATGCTTAAAAACCATGGCCCACGAACAATTCCAACAGTTGAATCAATGGCAATAACATCATCAATTGTAAAAGTCAAGCTGTTGCAGCAGCGTCATCTACGTCGGTAACCACAACACGTCAGACTGTTTGAGCTATCTTTCAAGATGAATCAATAGGTTCAATATAGGTTCTCCTTTAAAGCACATCAAATCTGCAATCGTAGAGTAGAGACACTTCTCCAAGCTAGCAATTGCTTGCAAGGAAGCCATGTAGAATGCAAAAAAAGAGGAAAAAGCAGCAAGAAATGGGAGAAATGTTAACTACTTCAACTTCTTTAAATAGATTACATATCAAAAATGAAAGAATGGAAAGAAATCTGCCAAAATGTCTTTAGGGAAACAGAGAAGAAATGAAACCATTACATGTGAAAAAACTACATTGAGCTAAGATAGTTTTGACAATTTCAATTCACTGCAAATAAGAAGTGGGTCCCGGTCGAGTTTTTGGGATAAAACCAAGAAGTTATTTCTTGGTATTCTTTTACAAATTGAAGAAACTTATACACAGCAATATTTTCAAGAGAAAAGAAGTTCCTATTTCATTTTCTCTTAAAGAGATGATGTTTCGGATGGAGATGCTCCTCAAATTATAAAACTCCATCCCGAACCAGGATTGATCCTCAGGGACAGTATTAGTTCTTGTGAAGATTTATATCATCTTACCTGATTGCTTTCTAAACAATGTTAAAAGAAATTTTAATTTTTTTTTTGAAAAAGCTGTTTTTAAAACATGACTTATTTGACCCCACTATTGACCTATTTTACCCCACCCCATGGGGTAAAATAAGTCATTGACAGCACTTTTTCAAACACATTTATCAATATCAATAATTTGTTTATTCTGGGAAATTTCATTTTAAATGTTATAAGAAATGTTCATTTGCATATCCTAAATATTTTGTACACTGGTAAAATTGATATTTTTATTGCTCTGAAGGTTGATATTTTTATTGCTCTAGGCCTGGTCCTAACGGGCCCTATGGAAGATTAAGCCCTGGTTGAAATAGAGCTACACTAGGGCTATTCGACGGGCGACATAAGTCAAGCGACAGGCCGACACCTGAATTCTACGCGGGGAATTCGTCGGACTTTTTAGCAGTAAAGACCGTTTTTTTATAGGTCGGCAGTTACCTTGGCAATGCCCGAACCCTAACCTGGGACCTTACGCATGCAAAGCAAGTGCCTTACCGGCTGGGCGCCCAGCCCGAAAAGATTTATGGATGTTATAGGATTCAGATTATAAGCAACATATTTTTTTAAACCAAGTAGGTTTGTTACAGAATCTGTCACTTAAACCGCTTCCACACAACATTTGTGCTCAACAGGAAACAAACTATTTATACACCACAGAAAGAAATTCGCCAAACAGGGCCTTTAGATAGTTGTAATTAAAACTTTTAAACGTCAAAATTAGCTATTTTCACCGTTTGTTCTTTTTTCTCAAAATTAATAATTAACTTTATCGTTTGCTAAATTTGTTTGAAGTTCGAAGAATAATGATGTAATTTTTTTTAATAAATGTCTGAGTCGCTACAATTTCCAATTTACATTTCTTCAGTTATTATTTATCGTTAGTACAATGAATTTACAGTTTGAAAAATTTATAGTTATTAAAATTGATGCTTTAAAAATAAAAGCGAAACTTTGCACATTTTTATGTAAACTTAGAATTTCTATTCATCTTTCTTCATGCAATGAACCATCAAAAGAACTCTATTGTGATATTACAACAATCCAAACTGAATTATATCACATAAATATTCTTTCAAAGTTTTATTTTTATTTCAAATAAAGTTTCTCCTACGTTTAACGAAATGGCAACAGTGAAAATATCGAATAAAATGGAATTTCATGTTATTTCAATGTAGATTAAATTTTTCGTTATTTAAATTTAAACAACTTCTAATTTAAATTTTTTAATGAAATTTGGAATGTAGCCTAGCCTGAATTTTTGCTTCAAAATGACGTCTTCCACTTGTTTGTGAAACTAGCTGTTCGTTTTGTGAAAGTGGTGACAGACGGACGGACAGAGACAGACGGACTGAATGATTATAATACCTACTTTTTAGGTTATAAACGTAGTGTGGAAGTTAAAATTGGTGCAATTTATTTCGTATTGCGCCATCTCATTATATTTTCAAGCAAACAAATCTCTGAAAAGCTATATTATAAGTCACTTAATTTAAAATTATTACTAACAACAACTAACAAACTATATTACGTACTAACAAACTATATTATTTCCAACGAAATTTTATAACCAGACATACTGCATTTGGCAGTACAGTTTAATCTGTTATTCAACTATATCTAGCTATAAAAATTGTGTATAGTCTCCCTTTAATTTTTCAATATTTTTTTAAAAACAAAATCAAAGTAAATAATTTATGATTTATGAAAATTTAATGATGATTTCATAGTTGAAAGTTAATCACTGAAACAAATCGGTCAGTCTATAACTAATATATTCTTTAAAACCATCATTATACATTTTAAACACAACACATTTAAAATCCTTCCTTAAACCAAAACTAATCCAATAATACACCAATATATAAAAAAAAAACCTCTTCGAATGCAAATTTAACTTAAAACAGCTGTTACTGACACTTCCTACAGAACGTGTGGGGGGTGGAGATGGGGGAGAAGCGAAGCGTACAGGTGAAACAGCGCAGACGAGAGCAAAAGGTCGGGGCGTGATGAAACGAAACGCAGACAGGTGAACGCCGCACTTGTTCCACACGCGCGACTGCAGCGCCGCATGCGGTGGTGTGGTCGATACAATTACAATGCTTTCTTCCGGGGGGAAAGTGGCTTATATTGCAAAGGTGTCAGGGACCGACTTACAACTTTAGGGCCCTGGGCACAAGCAAATCCCCCCCCCCCAAACATACCCCATGAAATATTCGTGTGCATTTTTCTATATTTCAGTGTTTACCAAAAATAGACGAAGTAATTTGCTTGGAAAGCATGCTTATTCCCCTAAAAATAATTTTTTTTGTGAAGTGACTAATTTTGAGTTTAATTACAATTTCACAGTCAACTTATTTTAGGGAATTTAGAGATTTAATTTTTGGAATTAGGAATTTAACTTTTTTGCATACTTCATACTAAAAAGTTACGTTTGGGGGGCATAAATGCTCATGAAGAAAATTTGGGGGCCCCTTAAAGTGGGGGGCCCTGGGCACGTGCCCGGTTTGTTCTGCCGGAGATCAGGCCCTGAAAGGGGTATCCCTTTTATGACGAAAAAAAGTCATCAAAAGGGACATAATTTCATCTCTATTTGTGATACAAATACTGTTAAAAGAACAAGCAGGTTTGTAATAGAAAGTGTTACTTAGAATTGCTAGAATACACCTAAATAAAGCTTCAAAACACAGCACAACATTTATTTCTATATTAAACTTTTAAGCGTCAGAATTAAACTATTTTTCAGGGATTTTATTTACGCGTTATTTATAACGCCATTAGTTGTAACAGTTACCTTTTTTTTAAGTAAACGCCAAGTAACGCCGTGCCGTCAGATTTTTCAAAAAGTAACAGTAACTTAGTTACTTTTAGCTGTAACGAAGCAACGAAAAGTTTCGGTACTTTTTAGTTACTTCTCACTCCGCTCGTCACAGATATTTTCGGCACAGTTCGACGTTCGGCTTAAATTAATTTTAATTTATTTAAAATTTTACCCTTGACAACGTTGAATTTTCGTTCTTAACTTTTTTCCCCGATCGTTCTTATTTCTTTATAGTCTTGTTTCTCTTCGAAAAGCGGTATAGGATGGCTAAATTTCTATTTTTCTTATTACTTGAAATTTCTAAAAGTAACTGTAATTAGTTACATTTCATATTAAGTAACTGCAACAGAGTTACTTTTTTAATTAAGGGGGAATGGGCGCGCTGGACCGGGGGTCTCCAAAGCAAATTGCATCAGTGTTAATCCTATGGACTATCACACTTGTTTGTAGCATTTGCAGTTTGGGCTTTGAAGTTGGGTGACGGACAGACCGACGGACATAGTTTTTGTAAAAGCTTCCACTTATGTTATAAATGCAGTGTTTAAGTTTAAAAATAATAAGATTGCACTCTTTGTTGATAAGACAGAGAATGAATAACCTTAAAAAGCATTCTTTAGCTTCCACACTACTTTTATAACGTAAAAAGTGGAAGGTATTATAATCGTTCAGTCCGTCTGTCTGTCCGTCATCCACTTTCATAGCCCAAACTACAAATGCTACGGACAAGTGTGATACGTCAAAAAATTCAGCGCATGAAAATTAGCATACATTGAAAATTTCAGAAAATAATTCGAATTCGAAGTACTTCAATTATTTAAAAAACTGCAAAATTTAATGCTCATTTAAAAAGTATACAGGAAGCCATTTTTATTAGAATTAAATCACCATTGCCATTCGCAACAATCGCTCGAGAAACTTTAATTCTTTTAGACAAAAATAAATTTATTTTTGAGACATCAATCAGTTTGAAATGACGTTAAATATATTTCACTACGAGATTCTTTGTACGTTGTAATGAAATGTTTCAATTCAATGAAATGTTTAATTTATTGAATATTACCGTCAGTGCGGGTAACTTTGGTCCAAAATCATGGTTTTTTTTACAAAAGAAGAAAAATTAAACTACAAAACCGATTTAAACACTTTAAAATCACTATGCATTTTAAGTATTGTACTTTTAGGAATAATTTGCAGGCATTTTCGTTACATTTTATAAGTTTTTTAAAAAATGGTACTAGTTTAAAAAATTAGGATACGATTCGAGTCTAGGAGGGTAACTTTAGCCACAAGAACGAAATACTCACCAAACCGTACCATTTACTGCTTTTTGGGCTGTGTAATAGATTTAAATTGCAATAATAAAACTACTAAACATTAGAATTATTAGTTTTTAAAGTTTATTAGGTGATTTCAGGATAAATACAAGAAAAATTCTTATTTGTTTCAGTTTATGCTGCATCGCCCAATGATTTAGCCGCAATACTTTAGAACACTTTCAGCTGACATTTAAAGAAAAGTAATTTACAGTTCTAATAAGAAAATCAACTAATGTATTTTCGAAAACCAGATTTAATGATAATTATTTTCATAATCAAAACCCAAACGATATTATAATGAAAAGAAAATAACACATTAGTAATTTAGAATTCTAAAAAGTTTACATTTCTAGCATTAGCAATTTTAAATTTCATTCTATATTATGTTTAAAAACAGTTTTAAAAAGAGTAAAAGACATAATAATATAGAATATCCATAAGAATAATATTAAAATGTATTATTTAAAATTAAGTTTAAAAGAATCTCGCTTTTCGTTCATTTTTTAAAGTGTAATATAGCATAAGGAAATCATTGTAGCTATGGCCAAAGTTAGCCGCATTCGTGGTCAAAAGTTTCCCGGTGACCAACAGTTAAGAGGACTCCATTCAGAATTTCACATCTTGAAAATCGTAATGTTATTCCTATGGAGAATATTCGCAAGTCAATTACCGACACAATTTTAATAAAAGGTTACTAGTTTTTTGTATCATTGTAAAGAACGAAAGGAGTAGATTTCATAACAGTAATTTGTTTTGTGAAAATCACATATTTAGTATTTTTAATAATTTTTTGAAGTTTGTAAAAAATTGAGTGCGCGTTAAGTTCTAACTTTATCGTAACACAACTCTCTAACGAATAAAGATAGAGCAAAAATTCTTTCACTCGTAAACAGAATATACTTTTCCACATCGATTTAAATTGTTATAAAAATTTTAATGTAAATATTTGTATTTTTTAGAAATTTTCAACGAAAAGTTACACAAAAATGAAATGTACATTTACAGCAACCCTATGACCTAATGACGCTGTTATCTGTCGCTCTGCAGGGGTCAATTAGCGTGGTGTGGCTGGCCCCTGATTCTAAGAAAGGGGGGAACTTCTCCTGGGGCTTAGTTTGGCTGTGGAGTGTAACATCTGGTTTTTGGGGCAGGGATCTTCTTACAGGTCTAGATTTTTGCATTTTGTCAATGAGCTCGGCTGGGTTTTAAAAAGGACTGAAGAAACGCATTCGGCGGCTGGAATTTCGAGAAGGTCAATAGGGGAATTTCATAGTAGTATTTATATACCAAACAGGACATAGGTTTAGTGCTTCTTGGACAAAGCTATTATACGTAATACCTTTCTTATAAACAAAACGCGCAAACTAAAACAAAACTCGATTATACGGGTTATTGTTTTTAATAAAAAAAACTGTATATAATTTTTATTTGTCTGTATTACATTATTGCATTATTTATTAATATTAGTGCAAACCTTACTTGTTATTCTCCTGTGTAATTACATTTTCGTTTTTCGGGCACAACCAATTTGTTATCGATATTGAAGTTTTCAAACAATTACTTTTATGTTTTTTTTTATGAGTGCTAATTTTTATTTAGCGTGAGAAAAATATATTTCGTTTTGTCGCCAATACTACTTTTCTTGTATTCAATATTGGGGAAAGGTAATTTTTTTTGATAAGTTTAGCAATATAATAGGAAACACACAAGGCCGGATTAAAAATTAGGCAAAGCAAACGGGCCTTGCAGCTTCCAAGTGGCCCCTTAGAATCATTTTTCTTTTGTTTTAGAATAACCTTTAACTTCAAGTTTTTTTTTAAAACTCAATTTTAATAAAAATTACTTCAAAAATGATAATTAAGAAAAAAATAAGAAAAATTTCGTCTGAATAACCAATAGACATCGGAATATTTTCAACATGCGCCTCCCCACTGCACTAGTATTGTTCTTTGATGTATTTTATGGCATTCTAATTAATTCGACATATTATCTTTAAAAATTGTATGCATATTAGAAAAATAGTTCATGGCTGCATAAGAATATGGACATTTTAATTTTTTTTTTTTTTTTGGCCCCGATGCTGAAAGTAACTTCTGTATCCGTTGAGCGAAGACATTTTTAAATAAACTATTAATTACGGTTATCCTTATAGACTTGGTGTTGCCTTGTGATATATATTTTTTGTATTGGTTTATTAAGTTTTTAATGTTACTTTTCACAATTTTGTGAGGATATGAGATCTCCATTGTGTTGGATTTTCGGGCCTCTGATCCAATACGGTGTCATACAATATCATAACATGTATATCCATTATGGAAATTATATTTTAAGATTTTTATGACTATTAGTCCTACTTTTGAATATTAGTCCTTTTACTCAACTATTAGTCGTATCAAAGATTAACTTTGAAAATCATATACAAAATTTTGAAGTATTTTCCATCTTCGTGACGCATTCAGAAATGACTTTAGAATTACAATAACATTTACTGTGCTATTTTCGCTTCGAATGCATGTCCTCATTTACGAATTTTTATACATCATTATTAAGATAAAAGTACACATCCTATAAATGGTTGTTCTGGTAAATAACTATAATTAGTTGTAATGGTTGCAGTACTGATTACATATTTTAAAGAGTGAGGGTATCTGAATTTTTAATAGTATTATACGAGCACTTAATTAAAGATTATTAATCTGAGTTACCAAACTGTTTTAAATAATTCAAACAAAATTCGTGATTATAACTACCCCAAGAACTATTGTCTCTATCTTTATATATTACCCCAACCATCAACCATGTCTTTTTTAGACAATCAGCTCAAAATCGTCCATCCATTTTCACCTGTTTGTAGTCATAGGACCCAGGGGACCCTTAACCTTATCTGTTTTTTCATAGTATTCACTGAACATAGAGAAAAGAGGGTGCACTGAGAGAAGCTAGTTAGTTGAATGGACACATTAAAAAAAATATTTAAAAAACAATAACAACACAGATTTAGATTCATTTCTTTGGTCAGCCTTTTGGCTATGTCATTTCATTTGTTACCATATCATGTTGTCTTTATTGAAAAACAGCACAACCTTCAGTTGTCTTATAATTTTATCTGTGGTTAGTTATGATAGTTAATAAGTTATTTTCAAGCATTCTGAAAAGATGATTACTTAAAAACTGGGGATGTGAAAAATGAGTGACTTTTAATTACTTTAAAACCAAAAAGCAACATTTTACGCATACGGGATTTTAACGAAAACCTTATTATGACATTCAACAGGTGTAGAGTGTTTCAGACCTGACAGACGCACAAGTGTTCAAAAACCCATTTTTAGCCTACTTTTCTTTTTTTAATTCGAAAGAATTAAAAAAATGAAAAAGTAGGTATTGACATGCGGTCGATGTCCGTCTGTCCGTCTGTCTGTCTGTCCGTCTGTCCGTCTGTCCGTCCGTACCCCCCTTCCAAAATCGGTTCTAATCATCGGATCTTAAAAATTCTTTTTTTGTTAGAAAGCTATAACCTCAGATACCCAACTTTCATACTTTTTGTCCGTCTGTCTGTACGTCCGGACGGACATAAATCTACTATCTGTCGGCGAATTTCCCATTGAATTAGCATTGAAATTCAATTTTGAGTCATTTAAATCACTGTAGGTATTGAAATGCGGTTGATGTCCAACTGTCTGTCTGTCCATCTGTCTGTCTGTTCGTATGTCTGTCTGTTCGTATGTCTGTCCGTCTGTCTGTCCGCCTGTCTGTCCGCCTGTCTGTCTGTCTGTACCCCCCTTCCAAAATCGGTTCTAATCATCGGATCTTAAAAATTCTTTTTTTGTTAGAAAGCTATGACCTCAGATACCCAACTTTCATACTTTTTGTCCGTCTGTCTGTACGTCCGGACGGACATAAATCTACTATCTGTCGGCGAATTTCCCATTGAATTAGCATTGAAATTCAATTTTGAGTCATTTAAATCACTGTAGGTATTGAAATGCGGTTGATGTCCAACTGTCTGTCTGTCCATCTGTCTGTCTGTTCGTATGTCTGTCTGTTCGTATGTCTGTCCGTCTGTCTGTCCGCCTGTCTGTCCGCCTGTCTGTCCGTTTGTCTGTCTGTCTGTACCCCCCTTCCAAAATCGGTTCTAATCATCGGATCTTAAAAATTCTTTTTTTGTTAGAAAGCTATGACCTCAGATACCCAACTTTCATACTTTTTGTCCGTCTGTCTGTACGTCCGGACGGACATAAATTTACTATCTGTCGGCGAATTTCCCATTGAATTAGCATTGAAATTCAATTTTGAGTCATTTAAGTCACTGTAGGTATTGAAATGCGGTTGATGTCCATCTGTCTGTCTGTTCGTATGTCTGTCTGTCTTTCCGTCTGTCTGTCCGTCCGTCTGTCTGTCTGTCCGTACCCCCCCCCCCCTTTCCAAAATCGGTTCTATCCATCGGATCTTAAAAATTCTTTTTTTGTTAGAAAGCTAGGACCTCAGATACCCAACTTTCATACTTTTTGTCCGTCTGTCTGTACGTCCGGACGGACATAAATCTACTATCTGTCGGCGAATTTCCCATTGAATTAGCATTGAAATTCAATTTTGAGTCATTTAAATCACTGTTGCCAAATCAACAATGGCATGAGAAACTTTATTTATTTAAACATATTTGAAGCAAAATAATATTTTCATGAATCAGTTTGGAATGACGTCATAAAATGTAGCACAATTTGATCCCTTGATTATTCATTAATTATCTAACAAGAAAGCGGCAAGGCATACTTTTGCATACAATTATGCTAAGTTTTAATTTACATTTCTTATTTTTTTAATGCAGTTTGGAGTTTCATTACTTTTGTTATTAATAAATATTTAATTATTCCTCGAACTACAAATAAATCGCGAGCAGACGATAAATAATGTTTAATTGATTTGCGAAATAATATTAAGGAAAATAGTTGATTTTGGCTTTTAGAAGTTTAAATTATTAGCTGGATGCTGTGTTTCGATTTTTTTTCTAATATGTATAAATCTAGTGTAGAAACGGCTGTTGATGATATTTACTGTTAGAAACCTAGTTTTTTCCCGATTAGAACTTCAGTAAGTATTTAAGTAACAGGAAAGTAGGCTATTTTAGTTCTTTATGAACTTCTTGTTTTAAATTGTTTCCTAATTTTTTAATTTTGTTATTGATATTAAAGTTTTCAAACAATTGCTTTTATTTTTTTATTATGAGTGCTAATTTTTATTCAGCGTAAGAAAAATATTTTTTAATTTCTGTCTCCAATGCTACTTTTCTTGTATCCAATACTGTGAAAAAGTAATGTATTGACAAGTTTAGCGATCTAATAGGAAACACACAAGACCGGATTACCAATTAGGCAAAGCAATAACGGGCCTCGCAGCTTCCAAATGGCCTCTTAGAATCATTTTTTTTTGTTTTAGAATAACCTTTATAACTTCAGTTTCTTTTAAAACTCAATTTTAATAAATATTACTATCAGATCTAAAATGATAATTAAAAAAATAAGAAAGAGAGCGAAATGAATCTGAATAACCAATAGACATAGGAATATTATAGAGCCAACGGTAAGCGCACAAAATAAAAAAGCAAAAAAAGCAACACCAGGAGAACCTTCTAAAACCTTCACCAAAAGTAGTTTCAGATAGACAGGGGTACAAACCCTCCAAGGCAACTAAAAAAAAGACAATTGAGCATAACACAAAAAAGACACTTATACAAAAAAAATATCCTCGTTTCAATGACCCCTTTTTCGGAATTAGCAACCTCCAAAACGTGTAGAAAACACCAAAATATGTATTTCGAATTTGCGACCTCATCACAATTACTTTCATTACCTTATATTTCTTTTTTGGTAATTGAAAGTAAAAATACGTCCTTTTTAATTAAGCTACATTTTATTATCGATCAAGATTGGTGCAAAACGCCTTTGAATTTCCTGTGTAATTCCATTTTTAGTTTTCGGATACCATCCAATTTATTATTGATATCTAAGTTTTCACACGATTCCTATGTGTGCTATTTTTGTTTAGCGAAGCTTCTTTAAATAATTTTCAAAGTTCACAGTCAATATTACTATTCGTCTTGTGCATCCAATATTCTACTATTGGGAAAAAGTCATTTACTGATAAGGTAAGAAATTGGAAACATACACATGCATGTGGTCAGAGCCCACTTCAGTAGGCAGTTTTTTCCCTTATTGCCTTGGATTCTTCTTTCGCCTGAAACACAACGCTCCAGACAAAAACCCCTTCAGCGATTTTCACCCCCCTCTCCTCAAACCCCCTTCAGGGAAGCGCTGTCATAGTGGGGGGCCAATTTAGCCTGAATAGACACAGTCAATCGTATTCATTACAGCGAAAGGCGATAAACTGCATATTATGGTCCATCTGGATTTCGGAAAATCTAGAGGGTTGACTTGGAGATTCCAAATGGCAACAGCTTTCGAAATATTCAACATAGAATAAAATAAATCGTGGGATAATATTCCCAATAGATTAAACAATCGCATAGAGTTTTTACTTGCTCAATTTTCAATAATTTTTGAACAATTCTAAATGAAACTTTACTGAAGTAGTTTTTTGTTCTTTAACGCTTGGCAGAAATAAAACCATAGATATCATAATTAAAGTATTAGATTGGCTGATCACGTGACCTCCAATGCTAACAACGGGACGCGCATGAAGGCTTTTTAACAGGGCATTATGGCTAGTGTTGCTGCCACTTTAAGGAGAAAAATACTACGAAAAAATACCATTTAATTCTAAAATTACAAAAAAAAAATACTAGAAAAGGATTTAAAGTCACTAAAAATATTCCAAAATGCAGCTAGTATTTTTACGA
>JAFNEN010004904.1:0-12500 GCA_019343175.1 Oedothorax gibbosus
CCTACCATGGTCGTAACGGGTGACGGGGAATCAGGGTTCGATTCCGGAGAGGGAGCCTGAGAAACGGCTACCACATCCAAGGAAGGCAGCAGGCGCGCAAATTACCCACTCCCGGAACGGGGAGGTAGTGACGAAAAATAACGATACGGGACTCTTTTGAGACCCCGTAATTGGAATGAGTACACTCTAAATCCTTTAGCGATTATCAATTGGAGGGCAAGCCAAGTGCCAGCAGCCGCGGTAACACTTGCTCCAATAGCGTATATTAAAGTTGTTGCGGTTAAAAAGCTCGTAGTTGGATCTCAGTTCTAGTCGGGCGGTCCGCCTAACGGCGGTAACTGCCCGTTCTGAACAGCCAGCCGGTTTCCCTTGATGATCTTCACCGGTTGTCTCGGTTGACCGGCAAGTTTACTTTGAATAAATTAGAGTGCTCAAAGCAGGCGTGACGCCTGAACAATGGTGCATGGAATAATGGAATAGGACCTCGGTTCTATTTTGTTGGTTTTCGGAACACGAGGTAATGATTAAGAGGAACAGACGGGGGCATTCGTATTGCGACGCTAGAGGTGAAATTCTTGGACCGTCGCAAGACGAACTACTGCGAAAGCATTTGCCAAGAATGTTTCCATTAATCAAGAACGAAAGTTAGAGGATCGAAGGCGATCAGATACCGCCCTAGTTCTAACCATAAACGATGCCAGCCAGCGATCCGGCTGTGTTCCTCAAATGACACGCCGGGCAGCTTCCGGGAAACCAAAGCTTTTGGGTTCCGGGGGAAGTATGGTTGCAAAGCTGAAACTTAAAGGAATTGACGGAGGGTCACCACCAGTAATGGGGCTTGCGGTTCAATTTGACTCAACGCAGCAAACCCTACCAGGCCAGGACACGGCGAGGATTGACAGATTAAGAGCTCTTTCTTGATTTCGTGGGTAGTGGTGCATGGCCGCTCTTGGTTCGTGTAGTGATTTGTCTGGTTTATTCTGATAACGGACGAGGCTCTAGCCTACTAAATAGACGCTCGGATCATTCCTAGTCCGGCGTTTCTTCTTAGAGGGACTGGCGGCGTTTAGCCGCACGAGGCAGAGCAATAGCAGGTCTGTAATGCCCTTAGATGTCCTGGGCCACACGCGGGGCCACATTGAAGGAATCATCGTGTGCTTTCCCTTTCCGACAGGAATGGGTAACCCGTTGAACCTCTTTCGTGCTGGGGATTGGCGATTGCAATTATCCGCCATGAACGAGGAATTTCTAGTAAGCGTGAGTCATCATCTCGCGTTGATTAGGTCCCTGGCCCTTGTCCACACCGCCCGTCGCTATTACCGATTGAATATTTTAGTGAGGACTTCGGATTGGCTGTCGATTTGGCTTTCGGGTCGAGCCGACGTGCCGAAAAGATGCCCGAACTTGATTATTTAGAGGAAATAAAAGTCGTAACAAGGTACCCGTCGGTGAACCAGCGGGTGGATCATTATCGAACCTTTCGTCGCGAGCGAGAGAAGTAGGTGAATCTCCTCGTCTTCCGTCTGCCCGGATGGGGCCGAGAAACCGGTGCCGGTAGTCGGGCATAGTAGGGTGCCCGGCGAAAGTGCCACTTTGAACGGATATAAGACGCCGAACCTATGGTGTACCTGATTCCCGGCCGCGAGACGGCAAGAGGGAGGTCCCTCGTCCCTCGAGGACGCGGGGGCTAGGTTTGAAGAGACGCGCCCGCTCTGGCGCGCCGCACTTTCGGTGTCGGCCCCTGACGTTGACGTCCGCGACTTCGGATGATGGGGTTTTTGAACGCGCTGCGATGCCTCGAGTGGGTGTTCTGCGTCGAGTTGCCGTGCACGTGGCTAACTCCGCAACCCGCTCGGCGTCCTATTCCCTGGAAGGGAGGTAGTAGTCGATGTCCTTCTCGCTGACAAGGGAGTGCCCGGCCTAAGCCGGATTGCACGCACCATGGAGTCTTGAAGGTTCGTCGGTGGCCGCTTCCCCTACGGGAGTAGTTGTTCCTGAACATTTTCTTTGAACGCAATACGATGAACGCCCTGGTGACGGGCGGGAATCAAAACTCTGACAACTCTAAGCAGTGGATCACTCGGCTCACGGGTCGATGAAGAACGCAGCCAGCTGCGAGACTTGGTGTGAATTGCAGAACACATTGAGCATTAACTTTTTGAACGCGCATTGCGGCCTCGGGTTCTGCCCGGGCCTCGCCTGTCTGAGGGTCGGATAAGACTTACCGAGGAAGGTTCTCCTTCCCATTGACCGCTCCGACTTCACAGTCGCCGGTTTAAAATCTCACGAGTGTTCTACGTCCTGTCGAAGAAGCGTTGCCGCGGTGCATGTCTGTCTGGGCGGAGGAACGGATATTTCTCTCCCCGTGGGATGGATCTGCGTGCAATGCAAAGAACGACGATTGACGAGACGCTCGCCAGTTTAACGGAGTATTTAAGGTGCCTCGAGAGGGTGTGCGTTTGAGTTGCCGTGTGCGTGGCAACTCCGCTGCTCGCTCGGTGCCGACAAGGTGCCTCGAAGAGGGTTTGCGTCGAGTTGCCGTGTGCGTGGCAACTCCGCTGCTCGCTCGGTGCCGAAAAGGTGCCTCGAAGAGGGTTGCGTCGGTGCGTGTGCGTGCACTCCGCTGCTCGCGGTCCGAATAAGTGCGTCGAAGAGGTTTGCGTCGAGTTGCGTGTGCTGGCAACTCCGCTGCTCGCTCGGTGCCGAAAAGGTGCCTCGAAGAGGGTTTGCGTCGAGTTGCCGTGTGCGTGGCAACTCCGCTGCTCGCTCGGTGCCGAAAAGGTGCCTCGAAGAGGGTTTGCGTCGAGTTGCCGTGTGCGTGGCAACTCCGCTGCTCGCTCGGTGCCGCTTGGATGTGTGCGTGGAACTTTCGGTGTGGGTGTTCAAGAGTGACCGTGCGCGTTGGTCCTCCGCTCCCTTTTGTCGCCGCGTCCGACTCCGCGTGGAAGTGGGTCCGCGTTACTGAATTACTCCTGCCACGTGCAGTATACCCTATGTCGACCTCAGATCAGACGAGATAACCCGCTGAATTTAAGCATATAAATAAGCGGAGGAAAAGAAACCAACAGGGATTCCCTTAGTAACGGCGAGTGAACCGGGAGAAGCCCAGCGCCGAATCCCCCGCTCGCAAGGGCGTGGGGAAATGTGGCGTTTAGGAGTGAGCGTGCCGGAGACGGACTCTGCAGCAAGTCCCCTTGACCGGGGCTGTTGCCCAAAGTGGGTGCGAGGCCCATAGCTGCTAGGTTCTATCCGGATGCGATCTCCTTGGAGTCGGGTTGCTTGGAAGTGCAACCTTAATCGGGTGGTAAACTCCACCTAAGGCTAAATACTTCCGTGAGACCGATAGCAAACAAGTACCGTGAGGGAAAGTTGCAAAGAACTTTGAAGAGAGAGTTCAAGAGTACGTGAAACTGCTTAGAGGTAAACGGGTGGGCCCTCGAAATCCTGTGGTGGGATCATTCAGTCGGGGTGTCGCGTCGCAGGCTGGGCATGCATTATGGTACCCGTGAGGGGGCCGGCTCGGCTAGCGTTGCGTGGCAAACCGACGCATTTGTTTCCCATCCGAAGGACGCCGCAACCGGTTGGTGGACGGTCTTAAGAGCGAGAAACGGCAGGTGGCCGGAGGCGTGCATTTGTGTGTCGCCGGTTGTTAGCCATCTTGCAGGACGGCCCGTCCGCCGACCGTGGCAATAAAGAGGCCCGGCTGGGCTTCGTCGTCTCCTCCTTGCGTAACGAGCTATACTAGCATTCGCAGGAGTTCGTTGAGAGGTGCGTTCGCACGAAGCGAGTTCGTGGCAAGCATCGCTCCGTCTCCGTTGGTGATGCGAGGCTCGTGGGAGTGATTGACGGTTTGCGGCGAGTAGATCGGTCACCCACCCGACCCGTCTTGAAACACGGACCAAGGAGTCTAACATGTGCGCGAGTCAATGGGTCTTGAATAAGCCCGGCGGCGAAATGAAAGTACAGGCCGGCGGAGGTCGGCCGCATTCGGGATCCCCGTTCCCTCGCGGGCGGGGCGCACCGGAGACCCGCCGCGTTCCACTTGTGGAAGTGGCGGAGTTTGAGCGCACACGTTGGGACCCGAAAGATGGTGAACTATGCCCGGACAGGACGAGGCCAGAGGAAACTCTGGTGGAGGTCCGTAGCGGTTCTGACGTGCAAATCGATCGTCAGATCTGGGTCTAGCGGCGTAAGACTAATCGAACCATCTAGTAGCTGGTTCCCTCCGAAGTTTCCCTCAGGATAGCTGGCGCTCATTGAATTCAGTCTCATCTGGTAAAGCGAATGATTAGAGGCCTTGGGGCCGAAACGATCTCAACCTATTCTCAAACTTTAAATGGGTGAGAAGTCCGCCTTGCATGACTGAAGGCCGGACGAGACAGGATGAGAGTGCCCAGTGGGCCACTTTTGGTAAGCAGAACTGGCGCTGTGGGATGAACCAAACGCCCGGTTAAGGCGTCCGATGCGAGACGCTCATGAGACCCCATGAAAGGTGTTGGTTGCTCTAGACAGTCGGACGATGGCCATGGAAGTCGGAATTCGCTAAGGAGTGTGTAACAACTCACCGACCGAAGCAACTAGCCCTGAAAATGGATGACGCTCCAGCGTTGGGCCTATACCGGGCCGCTACGGCAGAGCTTCCCTCGTGGAGGTTTACGCCGCAGTGAGTAGGAGGGTCGCGGTGGCGTGCGTTGAAGGTGCCGGGCGTGAGCCCGCCTGGAGCCGCCACCGGTGCAGATCTTGGTGGTAGTAGCAAATACTCAAGTGAGAGCCTTGAGGACTGAAGCTGGAGAAGGGTTCCATGTGAACAGCAGTTGAACATGGGTCAGTCGGTCCTAAGGGATCGGAGAAATCCGTTCCGAAGCGAGACGTCTGCCGAAACGCAAACACATGCTCGTGTTTGTCTCGCTGCCGACCGAAAGGGAATGGGGTTAATATTCCCCAACCCGGACACGGAGATAGGTCCTTCGGGACCAAGTGCGGTAACGCAACCGAACTCGGAGACGTCGACGGAGGACCCGGGGAAGAGTTATCTTTTCTTTGTAAGAGTTCGTGTCCCTGGAATCGGCTCGTCCGGAGATAGGGACGCTGTTCTCGTAAAAGCACCGCGTCTCTTGCGGTGTCCGGTGCGCCTCTGTTGGCCCTTGAAAATCCGAGGGAGATAGTGTAATTTTCGTGCCGGTCCGTACCCATATCCGCAGCAGGTCTCCAAGGTGAACAGCCTCTAGTCACTAGAACAATGTAGGTAAGGGAAGTCGGCAAGTTCGATCCGTAACTTCGGGATAAGGATTGGCTGTGAGGGCCGGGCTCGTCGGGTTGAGGTCCTGTAGCTCGCGGGAGCCGTACCGGGACTGGGCGGGACTGGCTGCTGTCAAAGGCAGTCCGGTTCTGCTCGGACCAGAGTCGGTTCTGCTTGTTGAAAGCCTCGGCTGGAACTGGTGGGCGGACTTCGGTCTGCACTATCGGGCGTCGACGGGCGACTAACGGTCGACTCACAACTGGCACGGACTATGGGAATCCGACTTTCTAATTAAAAATAGCATTGCGATGGCCGGTGAGCGGTGCTGACGCAATGTGATTTCTGCCCAGTGCTCTGAATGTCAAAGTGAAGAAATTCATCCAAGCTCGGGTAAACGGCGGGAGTAACTATGACTCTCTTAAGGTAGCCAAATGCCTCGTCATCTGATTAGTGACGCGCATGAATGGATTAACGAGATTCCCAACTGTCCCTATCTACTATCTAGCGAAACCGCAGCCAAGGGAACGGACTTGGAAAAATCAGCGGGGAAAGAAGACCCTGTTGAGCTTGACACTAGTCTGAGTTTGTGAAGAGACATGAGAGGTGTAGTATAAGTGGGAGGTGCTTGCACCGTCAGTGAAATACCACTGCTTTCATCGTTTCTTTACTTACTCGGTTAAGCGGAAAGCGACCCGTAAGGATCACGCTTCTAGCCCCAAGCGCGCTGCCTCCTTGTAGCGCGCGATCCGCTCCGAGGACAGATTCAGGTGGGTTGTTTGGCTGGGGCGGTACATCTGTCAAATGGTAACGCAGATGTCCCAAGGCGAGCTCAGCGAGGACAGAAACCTCGCGTAGAGCAAAAGGGCAAAAGCTCGCTTGATCTTGATTTTCAGTATGAATACGGACTGCGAAAGCAGGGCCTATCGATCCTTTTGACTTTACGAGTTTTATGCAAGAGGTGTCAGAAGAGTTACCACAGGGATAACTGGCTCGTGGCAGCCAAGCGTTCATAGCGACGTTGCTTTTTGATCCTTCGATGTCGGCTCTTCCTATCATTGCGAAGCAGAATTCGCCAAGCGTTGGATTGTTCACCCACTTATAGGGAACGTGAGCTGGGTTTAGACCGTCGCGAGACAGGTTAGTTTTAACCTACTGATGACTCGTCGTTGCGATAGTAATCCTGCTCAGTACGAGAGGAACCGCAGGTTCGGACACTTGGTTCATGTGCTTGGTCGAGAGGCCAGTGGTGCGAAGCTACCATCCGTGGGATTATGACTGAACGCCTCTAAGTCAGAATCCCGTCTAGTCGATGCAACGATACCGTTCGTACCACGCGCGTCGGTGGGCAACTTTAGCCGGGGTGTACATCTGTCCAGACTGTGGCAGGCTACCCTGGCGACGAGGCCTATCCGGTCCGGAGCATTCTCCGGGACGCCTATTTTGTGCGTCCTTTGCTCTAGATCCAACCCCTCTGGGTGCGATGCGCGGGTGCCAAATCGTCTGTAAAAGACTTTAGTACTAGTCTGGGTGTTGTACGTATTAGAGCAGCCACCATACTGCGATATACTGAGACTTATCCTCTGACTGGGAGATTTGTTGGAGAGACCAATGAATCATTTTTTTTTATTTTTTTTTAATCCGTTGGTCTTGTCTCATTGAGGACTTTGAAATTTTTTAATTTTTTTAAATTATACTAATTCAGTTGTTTTTATTTTGATCCATGCCGAGCAGTAACTTCGAACTTAGAAAATAACGCCTTAACGAACTTAGAAAAGTTTTAGTACTTCATATTTTCTCGTCTTGTCGAATTGGAATTTAGTATTGAATTCGGACTTTAAATTTTTTTTTAATTTTACTAATTCAGTTGTTTTTATTTTGATCCATGCCGAGCAGTAACTTCGAACTTAGAAAATAACGCCTCGTCGACTTGAAAAGTTTTAGTACTTCATATTTTCTCGTCTTGTCGAATTGGAATTTAGTATTGAATTCGGACTTTAAAATTTTTTTTTAATTTTACTAATTCAGTTGTTTTTATTTTGATCCATGCCGAGAAGTAACTTCGAACTTAGAAAATAACTCCTCGTTCGGACTTAGAAAAGTTTTAGTACTTCATATTTTCTCGTCTTGTCGAATTGGAATTTAGTATTGAATTCGACTTGTAAATATTTTCGAAATTTGCAATAAGTTAGGATTCATTATAATAAGTTAGCTATTTCATATTTTACACTACTAAATGCAATTGCTTCCGCCCATTTCCCCCGAGTTTTGCAACCGTAATAATTAAATTAATAATTTTAAATTTATAATTTAATATATAATTTTGGCTAAGTCCCCAAAAAAGTTGGTACTTCGAAAATCTTGTTGAAAATCTTAGGTTAATAAGCAACTAAACCCATCCATAGTCAAGGTGCAACAATGTTCAACGATATAACTCTCGATTACTTAATACCATTGTTAGAGTTTATTTTCGATTTGCATTGTTGCCCAATTCACATTGCAACCGCGTTAAAAATATTACTAACTCAATAATGAAATTATTAATCTTTTTAATCATTCATTTACTTATCGTTGTTCTAAATGACGTTGAAGAACGCCCTATATATTATTTGATTATATTATTTCAGGACCCGCTTAGGTATATCATGAGAGCACCAAGTCATGTGATACCCAAGTCATGTGACCAGCACGAATATCCATGGCGCCATCTACATTAGGAATGTGAACTTTATTAATTTTATATTTTATTATTATGGTAAATATTATAGTAAATTTTATTATTATGGCGTTATATTTATTATTATTATTATATTATATTTATTATTATTTATTATTATTACCCGCGCGCTCGCAAATCCTACATATTAAAAACATGTTACCATGGTTGATATTTTAAAGCAGTCTAATATCTAAAAAGTTAAATTCCAAAAATTAACAAAAATGTAAAAAATATTAAATTTAGTAAAAAAAATACTAAGAATTGTTTAAAAAACCTTAAATTGTGCAATAAAAATAATTTTGATAACATCCATCGTCACTTGACTGCGGTTCAAATTACGACGCCCGCCCGTCGCCAATTGCCACCGTGTAGCTCTGATAATGCCTGACTTTGAAGAAAACGCATAACATTCGCCAAAAAATCCTTTATTAAAAATTACTTAATTAACCAATTTTAATAACCAATTAAACAGACTACTGACTTACTATTTCCAGCCTCCTTTAGGACACAGACAATTATGCCTCGTAATTCACAAGACAAATAATTTAAACCGATTAGTTTTAAGAGATTAGTTAACTTAAATTGTTCAATAAAAATAATTTTGAAAACATCCATCGTCACTTGTAACATGCGCGTGTACGAAAATTACGACGCCCGTCACCAATTGCCACCGTTAACTCTGATAATGCCTGACTCTTGAAGAAAACGCATAACACCGAAATCGTGAAATTCTGGATTAGTTTTAAGAGATTAGTTAACTAACTAGTAAAATTAACAAATAATATTACATTATTTTATATTTTTAAATTTGTTTAAATTATTTAATAAATTTAAGGAAATGAAAATTTCCCTCAACTTATTTTAAAATCTTTTATTAAAAATACTTAATTAACCAATTATTATAAGTAACAGACTTTTAAGAAATACCTAATTGAATAATTAAACAGACTACTGACTTTCTATTTCTAGCCTCCTTAAGGACACAGACATTATGCTCGTAATTCACAAGACAAATAATTTAACGATTGTTTTAGAGATTAGTTAACTAATGTGTCAGTAAAAAATTTTGAAAATCCATGTCCTTGACAAGAATTAAATGATTAATTGTAGTAAAACAAATACTAGTTTTTACCTTAATTCCTAAAAAGTAAGTATCGTTCCAAAATTACAAAAATGTAAAAAATAAATTTAGTAAAAAAAATCTAAAATTGTTTAAAAACCTAAATTGTCAATAAAAATAATTTTGATAACATCATCGTCATGACTGCGTTAAATTACGACCGCGTCCAATGCCATCGTGTAATCTGTAATGCTATTATACGGGATTGGCGAGTAGCGTTTTTCAAGTAGGCATTATCGATTACAATGCAAGAGGGGGGTTAAAGCATCAGTGACGTGATGTTACAAAATATTTTAATTGAGCAATTTAAGTTTTTAACAACAGTAAAATTTAAACTTAATTGGTCAGTGACGATGATGTTTCATTATTTTATTGACATTTAAGTTTAAAACAATTCTAGAATTTTTACAAATTAATTTTTAAATTTGTTATTTAGTAAGGACGATGATGTTTAATAATTAAATTTTAATAAAATAATTTTTGAAAACACATCGTAAATTTATGATGCGGTTCGAAATTACGAGGCATAATTGTCACTGTGTAACTTGAAAGGCTTGAAAAAACGCATAAGCCCGAATGTGATTCATATTATTTTTAAGTGATTATTATAAATGGTATTAAGATTTTAAAAAATATTTAATATTAGTGATTTATTCTTAAATTTATTAAATTAATTTAAACAAATTTAAAAATATAAAATAATGTAATATTATTTGTTAATTTTACTAGTTTAGTTAACTAATCTCTTAAAACTAATCCAGAATTTCACGATTTCGGTGTTATGCGTTTTCTTCAAAGTCAGGCATTATCAGAGTTACACGGTGGCAATTGGTGACGGGCGTCGTAATTTCGTAACCGCAGTCAAGTGACGATGGATGTTTTCAAAATTATTTTTATTGACAATTTAAGTTAACTAATCTCTTAAAACTAATCGGTTTAAATTATTTGTCTTGTGAATTACGAGGCATAATTGTCTGTGTCCTAAAGGAGGCTGGAAATAGTAAGTCAGTAGTCTGTTTAATTGGTTATTAAAATTGGTTAATTAAGTAATTTTTAATAAAGGATTTTTTGGCGAATGTTATGCGTTTTCTTCAAAGTCAGGCATTATCAGAGCTACACGGTGGCAATTGGCGACGGGCGGGCGTCGTAATTTGAACCGCAGTCAAGTGACGATGGATGTTATCAAAATTATTTTTATTGCACAATTTAAGGTTTTTTAAACAATTCTTAGTATTTTTTTTACTAAATTTAATATTTTTTACATTTTTGTTAATTTTTGGAATTTAACTTTTTAGATATTAGACTGCTTTAAAATATCAACCATGGTAACATGTTTTTAATATGTAGGATTTGCGAGCGCGCGGGTAATAATAATAAATAATAATAAATATAATATAATAATAATAATAAATATAACGCCATAATAATAAAATTTACTATAATATTTACCATAATAATAAAATATAAAATTAATAAAGTTCACATTCCTAATGTAGATGGCGCCATGGATATTCGTGCTGGTCACATGACTTGGGTATCACATGACTTGGTGCTCTCATGATATACCTAAGCGGGTCCTGAAATAATATAATCAAATATATATAGGGCGTTCTTCAACGTCATTTAGAACAACGATAAGTAAATGAATGATTAAAAAGATTAATAATTTCATTATTGAGTTAGTAATATTTTTAACGCGGTTGCAATGTGAATTGGGCAACAATGCAAATCGAAAATAAACTCTAACAATGGTATTAAGTAATCGAGAGTTATATCGTTGAACATTGTTGCACCTTGACTATGGATGGGTTTAGTTGCTTATTAACCTAAGATTTTCAACAAGATTTTCGAAGTACCAACTTTTTTGGGGACTTAGCCAAAATTATATATTAAATTATAAATTTAAAATTATTAATTTAATTATTACGGTTGCAAACTCGGGGGAAATGGGCGGAAGCAATTGCATTTAGTAGTGTAAAATATGAAATAGCTAACTTATTATAATGAATCCTAACTTATTGCAAATTTCGAAAATATTTACAAGTCCGAATTCAATACTAAATTCCAATTCGACAAGACGAGAAAATATGAAGTACTAAAACTTTTCTAAGTCCGAACGAGGAGTTATTTTCTAAGTTCGAAGTTACTTCTCGGCATGGATCAAAATAAAAACAACTGAATTAGTAAAATTAAAAAAAATTTAAAGTCCGAATTCAATACTAAATTCCAATTCGACAAGACGAGAAATATGAAGTACTAAAACTTTTCTAAGTTCGAAGGCGTTATTTTCTAAGTTCGAAGTTACTGCTCGGCATGGATCAAAATAAAACAACTGAATTAGTAAAATTAAAAAAAATTTTAAAGTCCGAATTCAATACTAATTCCAATTCGACAAGACGAGAAAATATGAAGTACTAAAACTTTTCTAAGTTCGTTAAGGCGTTATTTTCTAAGTTCGAAGTTACTGCTCGGCATGGATCAAAATAAAAACAACTGAATTAGTAATAATTTAAAAAAATTAAAAATTTCAAAGTCCTCAATGAGACAAGACCAACGGATTAAAAAAAAATAAAAAAAAATGATTCATTGGTCTCTCCAACAAATCTCCCAGTCAGAGGATAAGTCTCAGTATATCGCAGTATGGTGCTGCTCTAATACGTACAACACCCAGACTAGTACTAAAGTCTTTTACAGACGATTTGGCACCCGCGCATCGCACCCAGAGGGGTTGGATCTAGAGCAAAGGACGCACAAAATAGGCGTCCCGAGAATGCTCCGACCGGATAGGCCTCGTCGCCAGGGTAGCCTGCCACAGTCTGGACAGATGTACACCCCGGCTAAAGTTTGCCCACCGACGCGCGTGGTACGAACGGTATCGTTGCATCGACTAGACGGGATTCTGACTTAGAGGCGTTCAGTCATAATCCCACGGATGGTAGCTTCGCACCACTGGCCTCTCGACCAAGCACATGAACCAAGTGTCCGAACCTGCGGTTCCTCTCGTACTGAGCAGGATTACTATCGCAACGACGAGTCATCAGTAGGTTAAAACTAACCTGTCTCGCGACGGTCTAAACCCAGCTCACGTTCCCTATAAGTGGGTGAACAATCCAACGCTTGGCGAATTCTGCTTCGCAATGATAGGAAGAGCCGACATCGAAGGATCAAAAAGCAACGTCGCTATGAACGCTTGGCTGCCACGAGCCATTATCCCTGTGGTAACTCTTCTGACACCTCTTGCATAAAACTCGTAAAGTCAAAAGGATCGATAGGCCCTGCTTTCGCAGTCCGTATTCATACTGAAAATCAAGATCAAGCGAGCTTTTGCCCTTTTGCTCTACGCGAGGTTTCTGTCCTCGCTGAGCTCGCCTTGGGACATCTGCGTTACCATTTGACAGATTACCGCCCCAGCCAAACAACCCACC
>JAFNEN010004904.1:15000-21244 GCA_019343175.1 Oedothorax gibbosus
GTACCATAATGCATGCCCAGCCTGCGACGCGACACCCCGACTGAATGATCCCACCACAGGATTTCGAGGGCCCACCCGTTTACCTCTAAGCAGTTTCACGTACTCTTGAACTCTCTCTTCAAAGTTCTTTGCAACTTTCCCTCACGGTACTTGTTTGCTATCGGTCTCACGGAAGTATTTAGCCTTAGGTGGAGTTTACCACCCGATTAAGGTTGCACTTCCAAGCAACCCGACTCCAAGGAGATCGCATCCGGATAGAACCTAGCAGCTATGGCCTCGCACCCACTTTGGGCAACAGCCCCGGTCAAGGGGACTTGCTGCAGAGTCCGTCTCCGGCACGCTCACTCCTAAACGCCACATTTCCCCACGCCCTTGCGAGCGGGGGATTCGGCGCTGGGCTTCTCCCGGTTCACTCGCCGTTACTAAGGGAATCCCTGTTGGTTTCTTTTCCTCCGCTTATTTATATGCTTAAATTCAGCGGGTTATCTCGTCTGATCTGAGGTCGACATAGGGTATACTGCACGTGGCAGGAGTAATTCAGTAACGCGGACCCACTTCCACGCGGAGTCGGACGCGGCGACAAAAGGGAGGCGGAGTGACCACGCGCACGGTCACTCTTGAACACCCACACCGAAAGTCTCCGCATCACATCCAAGCGGCACCGAGCGAGCAGCGGAGTTGCCACGCACACGGCAACTCGACGCAAACCCTCTTCGAGGCACCTTTTCGGCACCGAGCGAGCAGCGGAGTTGCCACGCACACGGCAACTCGACGCAAACCCTCTTCGAGGCACCTTTTCGGCACCGATCGAGCAGCGGAGTTGCCACGCACACGGCAACTCGACGCAAACCCTCTTCGAGGCACCTTTTCGGCACCGAGCGAGCAGCGGAGTTGCCACGCACACGGCAACTCAAACGCACACCCTCTCGAGGCACCTTAAATACTCCGTTAAACTGGCGAGCGTCTCGTCAATCGTCGTTCTTTGCATTGCACGCAGATCCATCCCACGGGGAGAAATATCCGTTCCCTCCGCCCAGACAGACATGCACCGCGGCAACGCTTCTTCGACAGGACGTAGAACACTCGTGAGATTTTAAACCGGCGACTGTGAAGTCGGAGCGGTCAATGGGAAGGAGAACCTTCCTCGGTAAGTCTTATCCGACCCTCAGACAGGCGAGGCCCCGGCAGAACCCGAGGCCGCAATGCGCGTTCAAAAAGTTAATGCTCAATGTGTTCTGCAATTCACACCAAGTCTCGCAGCTGGCTGCGTTCTTCATCGACCCGTGAGCCGAGTGATCCACTGCTTAGAGTTGTCAGAGTTTTGATTCCCGCCCCGTCACCAGGGCGTTCATCGTATTGCGTTCAAAGAAAATGTTCAGGAACAACTACTCCCCGTAGGGGAAGCGGCCACCGACGAACCTTCAAGACTCCATGGTGCGTGCAATCCGGCTTAGGCCGGGCACTCCCTTGTCAGCGAGAAGGACATCGACTACTACCTCCCTTCCAGGGAATAGGACGCCGAGCGGGTTGCGGAGTTAGCCACGTGCACGGCAACTCGACGCAGAACACCCACTCGAGGCATCGCAGCGCGTTCAAAAACCCCATCATCCGAAGTCGCGGACGTCAACGTCAGGGCCGACACCGAAAGTGCGGCGCGCCAGAGCGGGCGCGTCTCTTCAAACCTAGCCCCGCGTCCTCGAGGGACGAGGGACCTCCCTCTTGCCGTCTCGCGGCCGGGAATCAGGTACACCATAGGTTCGGCGTCTTATATCCGTTCAAAGTGGCACTTTCGCCGGGCACCCTACTATGCCCGACTACCGGCACCGGTTTCTCGGCCCCATCCGGGCAGACGGAAGACCGAGGAGATTCACCTACTTCTCTCGCTCGCGACGAAAGGTTCGATAATGATCCACCCGCTGGTTCACCGACGGTACCTTGTTACGACTTTTATTTCCTCTAAATAATCAAGTTCGGGCATCTTTTCGGCACGTCGGCTCGACCCGAAAGCCAAATCGACAGCCAATCCGAAGTCCTCACTAAAATATTCAATCGGTAATAGCGACGGGCGGTGTGGACAAGGGCCAGGGACCTAATCAACGCGAGATGATGACTCACGCTTACTAGAAATTCCTCGTTCATGGCGGATAATTGCAATCGCCAATCCCCAGCACGAAAGAGGTTCAACGGGTTACCCATTCCTGTCGGAAAGGGAAGCACACGATGATTCCTTCAATGTGGCACGCGTGTGGCCCAGGACATCTAAGGGCATTACAGACCTGCTATTGCTCTGCCTCGTGCGGCTAAACGCCGCCAGTCCCTCTAAGAAGAAACGCCGGACTAGGAATGATCCGAGCGTCTATTTAGTAGGCTAGAGCCTCGTCCGTTATCAGAATAAACCAGACAAATCACTACACGAACCAAGAGCGGCCATGCACCACTACCCACGAAATCAAGAAAGAGCTCTTAATCTGTCAATCCTCGCCGTGTCCTGGCCTGGTAGGGTTTGCTGCGTTGAGTCAAATTGAACCGCAAGCCCCATTACTGGTGGTGACCCTCCGTCAATTCCTTTAAGTTTCAGCTTTGCAACCATACTTCCCCCGGAACCCAAAAGCTTTGGTTTCCCGGAAGCTGCCCGGCGTGTCATTTGAGGAACACAGCCGGATCGCTGGCTGGCATCGTTTTATGGTTAGAACTAGGGCGGTATCTGATCGCCTTCGATCCTCTAACTTTCGTTCTTGATTAATGGAACATTCTTGGCAAATGCTTTCGCAGTAGTTCGTCCTTGCGACGGTCCAAGAATTTCACCTCTAGCGTCGCAATACGAATGCCCCCGTCTGTTCCTCTTAATCATTACCTCGTGTTCCGAAAACCAACAAAATAGAACCGAGGTCCTATTCCATTATTCCATGCACCATTGTTCAGGCGTCACGCCTGCTTTGAGCACTCTAATTTATTCAAAGTAAACTTGCCGGTCAACCGAGACAACCGGTGAAGATCATCAAGGGAAACCGGCTGGCTTGTTCAGAACGGGCAGTTACCGCCGTTAGGCGGACCGCCCGACTAGAACTGAGATCCAACTACGAGCTTTTTAACCGCAACAACTTTAATATACGCTATTGGAGCAAGTGTTACCGCGGCTGCTGGCACTTGGCTTGCCCTCCAATTGATAATCGCTAAAGGATTTAGAGTGTACTCATTCCAATTACGGGTCTCAAAAGAGTCCCGTATCGTTATTTTTCGTCACTACCTCCCCGTTCCGGGAGTGGGTAATTTGCGCGCCTGCTGCCTTCCTTGGATGTGGTAGCCGTTTCTCAGGCTCCCTCTCCGGAATCGAACCCTGATTCCCCGTCACCCGTTACGACCATGGTAGGCGCATAACCTACCATCGACAGTTGATAAGGCAGACACTTGAAGGATACGTCGCCGGGACGAGCCCGTGCGATCAGCCCAAAGTTATACAGAGTCACCACGTTCAACGGACACAAGGCCCGATTGATTTTGGTCTAATAAAAGCGCTCGTTCCCGAAGGTCGGAGCTCTGCTGCATGTATTAGCTCTAGAATTGCCACAGTTATCCAAGTAACTAAGTACGATCCAAGGAACCATAACTGATTTAATGAGCCATTCGCGGTTTCGCCATAATACGGCCTGTACTTAGACATGCATGGCTTAATCTTTGAGACAAGCATATGATTACTGCAGGATCAACCAGGTATTCTCTCGAACTCTCTCATGTTTCTCCGTTTCAGGAA
This sequence comes from Oedothorax gibbosus, assembly GCA_019343175.1. Taxonomy (NCBI): domain Eukaryota; kingdom Metazoa; phylum Arthropoda; class Arachnida; order Araneae; family Linyphiidae; genus Oedothorax; species Oedothorax gibbosus. The sequence continues at coordinate 18,752 of JAFNEN010004904.1, forward strand.
AAAGCCTTTCACCATCGAGGGACCCCCACCATCAAAGGGCCCCTGTATTTGATATTGCCCCAGAAATATTGCCATAAAATAAAATACGAAACGTCGCACTCTCGGCAGACGGTTCTCGACTCACCACGTCCCCCCGCTGCATATTGCAGCGGGGCGAGGAAACAACAAGGGTAGAAAAGGACGACAAGCGAGTAGAGTTGGCCACGCGCACGGCATTCAACTCACACCCACCCGCAGCCCGATGCTACGATCACAATATGCACCATATTCCCACAGAAATAATTTCCGCGATGGAGCGGCACGGCACGGGGGCCGGACCACTCGCAGAGAAGCTGAGACGTGAGGGAAGCAGGCCAGACTAGCAGACACTGTGATCCACCAGCTGAACCCTAGGAGCACAGACACTGTGCCCCATATATAAGGCGCAGAACAGCAACTACTACCAACCCAAAACCAGTTCCGACGTTCCCCCTCCGCTTTCTCGTCGGCGCGTTTCCCCCACTACGGAGGAAAAAAAAAAACCTCTGACCTACAACCTGTTTTAGCCGAACGGGTGACGAGAGGTGGTCCGTTTGCCGTACTTTGTACTTTGAAACTCGTTCGGACTTAGAAAAAGTCGGACTCTGAAATTCGTTCGGACTCTGACATATTTTTTGAAATTTTCGTTGGTTTGTTTTGACAACCCTTTTGAACGTAAAAAGCAAACTTTCACATTAAAAAACAATTTTTTCTACATTCAAATTACTCCATAAAGAAATAAAATAATGCAAAGAACATTTGTTGACTGCTTTTTATATTTAAGTGTCGTAATTATTAATTAAATCCACTTTAGAAACGGTCGTTACGGCCACTGCAAGAGTTGGGTTTGTTTTGAAAACTTTCGGATCGTAAAACGCAAACTATCACAATTAAATACAATTATTTCTACATTCAAATTACTCAATTAAGAAATAAAATAATTCAAAGAACGTTTGTTGACTGCTTTTTCTTATTTAATTTTCGGAATTATTAATGAAAACTTACATTACAAACTTGCATTACGGCCTCGGACAGAGTGCGGTTTGTTTGAAAACTTACGAACATGAAAAGCAAACTTTCACCATTAAAAACAATTTTTTCTACATTCAAATTACTCAATTAAGAAATAAAATAAAGCAAAGAACACTTGTTGACTGCTTTTTATTATTTAAGTGCCGTAATTATTAAATTAAATCCACTTTAGAAACGGTCGTTACGGCCACTGCAAGAGTTGGGTTTGTTTTGAAAACTTTCGATCGTAAAACGCAAACTATCACAATTAAATACAATTATTTCTATATTCAATTACTCAATTAAGAAATAAAATAATTCAAAGAACGTTTGTTGACTGCTTTTCTTATTTAATTTTCGAAATTATTAATGAAAACTTACATTACAAACTTGCATTACGGCCTCGGACAGAGTGCGGTTTGTTTGAAAACTTACGAACATGAAAAGCAAACTTTCACCATTAAAAACAATTTTTTCTACATTCAAATTACTCAATTAAGAAATAAAATAAAGCAAAGAACACTTGTTGACTGCTTTTTATTATTTAAGTGTCGTAATTATTAAATTAAATCCACTTTAGAAACGGTCGTTACGGCCACTGCAAGAGTTGGGTTTGTTTTGAAAACTTTCGAGCGTAAAACGCCAACTATCACAATTAAATACAATTATTTCTACATTCAAATTACTCAATTAAGAATAAAATAATTCAAAGAACATTTGTTGACTGCTTTTTCTTATTTAATTTTCGGAATTATTAATGAAAACTTACATTACAAACTTGCATTACGGCCTCGGACAGAGTGCGGTTTGTTTGAAAACTTACGAACATGAAAGCAACTTTCACCATTAAAAACAATTTTTTCTACATTCAAATTACTCAATTAAGAAATAAAATAAAGCAAAGAACACTTGTTGACTGCTTTTTATTATTTAAGTGTCGTAATTATTAAATTAAATCCACTTTAGAAACGGTCGTTACGGCCACTGCAAGAGTTGGGTTTTGTTTTGAAATCTTTCGAGCGTAAAACGCCAACTATCACAATTTAAATACAATTTTTTCTACATTCAAATTACTCAATTAGAAATAAAATAATTCAAAAACATTTGTTGACTGCTTTTTCTTATTTAATTTTCGGAATTATTAATGAAAACTTACATTACAAACTTGCATTACGGCCTCGACAGAGTGCGGTTTGTTTGAAAACTTACGAACATGAAAAGCAAACTTTCACCATTAAAAACAATTTTTTCTACATTCAAATTACTCAATTAAGAAATAAAATAAAGCAAAGAACACTTGTTGACTGCTTTTTATTATTTAAGTGTCGTAATTATTAATTAAATCCACTTTAGAAACGGTCGTTACGGCCACTGCAAGAGTTGGGTTTGTTTTGAATCTTTCGAGCGTAAAACGCCAACTATCACAATTAAATACAATTTTTTCTACATTCAAATTACTCAATT
>JAFNEN010004947.1:0-15953 GCA_019343175.1 Oedothorax gibbosus
TTTTTCACTGTGTACATATTTCGAAAATTAACTTTACAACAATCTAAAATTAAATTATTGTCTCAAGTACTCCACACCGTCAGTCATCAAATTCTGAATCAATAAATGGGTTGTCAATAATCGCATTCAAATTATGCATGGAAAGTATAAATAAGCATTATCAGCTGCAATAAGAATGTAAGAGTAATCATTAAAAATACACAATTTTGGCACGGCTTTAATTTCATTGTTTTTTATCCAGGTATTGTATAAAAAATATATGAATACAAGGGCTTCATTCCACTCCCCTTTTCAGTGGACACTTGCCCCGCTTACGGTTAAATCAAGCCGTAACAATAATGCCCAGCTAAAAAAATCAGCAAAAAACCTGCATGGAAAATGCAGAAATGCAGGATTTTTGAAGAGAAATGAAGGTTTTATGAAGGGAAATGTTTTCAGCATTTAACCTGCAGTATTTATATGGGTACGGTGCTGAAAAATTCAGCAAATAAATTTCAGCAGGAAAACTGAATGTTTTGGATGAGAGATAAAGCTTTTATGCAGGAAAATGTTTTCAGCATAAAACCTGCAGTACTTTTACAGGTATTATGATGAAAAATTCAGCAACTAAATTTCAATACAAAAACTGCTTCTTTCGGACGAGAGATAAAGATTTAATGCAGGGAAATGTTTTCAGCATTAAACTTGCAGTACTTTTAAGGGTATTGTGATGAAAAATTCAGCAACTAAATTTCAGCAAAAAAACAATGATTTTGAAGAGAGATGAAGGTTTTATGCAGGGAAAATGTTTTTTAAAGGTATTGTACTGAGAAATTCAGCAACTGAGTTTCAGCTGGAGAACTGCATGTTTGTAAAACTTTTTTAAGGTGATTTTTTTTTATTCTTAAAGAAAACTGCCATTTTTCTGAAGGATTCATCTTAAAAGAACAAAGAATTAGCCTTTCAGTTCTACATGAAAACAGCAATTTCTCTTAAAATTTTATGCTGAAAAATACCTTTATTTAACCTTATACTTTTTATTACCTTTCTTTAGAGTTTATTTTTTAACCTATATTTTAAAGTACACTTAAAATACTGTTTTATCTTTAAACCCACATTTCAATAGCACTTAATGTGCAATTTTATGCAAAAAATTACCTAAACTTTCTGAGAAAATAAGGACAATATTTCAAGCAAAGTATTTTGTCTAAAAAACTTTCTGCAGAGAATTAATACAACATGTGCATAATTCTTTATAGCATAGAGTTACACATAAAGCCTGCAGGGGCCAAAATCGTTTTCTGCAACAATGTCGACAAGTGGGTTGCTGCTCAAGGGAAATTACAAACCAATAACTTCCATGGTGCTGCATTATCATACCAGTGTTAACTTTTTTTTGACGATTCTAATGAAGCGTCATTGAAAATAAGTATCAAATGGGTTGACCAGTTGTGAGTTTATTTTAAGTTAGTTTTTAAAAAATAATGTGTGCGTTAACCCCAAAAATACTGTAAATTTTTTTGTAGTGAATCTTTATCTTAATATTGTTCTTTATAATTGAAATTAGTTTTGATATTTTACACTTGTAGTAATTGTATCCCAGCTAAAAATTGTTGGAATTTTTCGCGGGAAAACATTTAATTTTTAATGTAAACATTTGCAGTTTATTAGCGAATTTTGAAGCAAATTAGCTTAATATGTTCAAATCGCAGATCTAGATTTTGTTAATCTGTAACTTCTAAAAATTCAGAAACGATATCAAAGCTATAATTGGCGATTCAAATTCTTTTTCCAATTTCCATGGACGTTTTTGATTTGATTTTGCAAAAAAGAAGAAAATAATGCCACCTATATAAAGACAGTAAATTTTAAACGAAAAACAGATTTAAAAATTATTTGCTTAATATTTCAGTTTGCTCAATAGCTTTGCTCTCACCTTTTTATAGAAATTTAAAAATAAATTAATCTTAAAAGAATTCTTAAGATATATTTTTTTTCTAACTCACAAAATTTGCATCCAATTTATTAATTGCTACCTTAGAACAATTAATTAAATCTAATTTAAATATTTTTAAATAAAAATCATAGACAAATTGTACGCAAAATCACGAATCAAATTTATTGACTATAATCGAATCTATGGAGTGTGTAATTTTGTATGTTCTAATTATAAGATATACCATTCCTAATTTTAAAACGCGCTCCAATTTGCAAGCTCCAATAGCGCAGTTGGTAGCGCGCTGAACAGCTAAACAAATACCCCCAGATCAAATCCCGTGCTCCTTCCTTCCTACTTGGGTATAAATACAACTTAACTTCAAAATCTTCACTTATCCTGCAGTTTTTTAAATGTTTTTCCAATGAAGGAAATATTAAGGTTTTTTGATGAAGGGAAAATGGAGGCTTTTGATGAAGGAAAAGTGAAGGAACTTGGTACCTAAAACTTCACTTATCCTGCAGTTTTTATAAAGGTTTTTTTGTGAAGGAAAAATGGAGGTATTTGGAACCTAAAACCTTCACTTATCCTGCAGGTTTTCGAATGAAGGGAAAATAAAGGTTTTTTGATGAAGGTTTTTGGTTCCAAATACCTGCAGTTTTCCTGCAGCTTTCCTTCAAATTTTTTTCAAGGTTTTTTGCTGCTTTTCTTAGCTGGGTGGATTGAGTATATCTTCGTAAATGATTAGAAATTGGTTTTGACACGTTCGTATACGGGATTGAATTTTGTTATGAAACGTCTTCTCACGTGATTTTTGTAGAAACGTTTCCGAATCACCGTATGACAAAAAAAATAATTTAATTTGTTTCAAAATTTTATTTTAAACTTACTTTCTTAATTTTAATCGAAAGAATTAAGGGGGAAAAGACCCTAAAGAATTTTCAAAAATGACGTTTCAATGTTTTTAGTGTTTCTTAAAATATGAAATCTTTTCAACGATATCTTACATAAAAGTTTCGAGTACTGGAAGTATTTTTAATATTTTTTAAACAAACGTTGTTTAGGTACAATCCAGTCATGTTTTATAGGTAAGAAACCACTATTGTTTACTTTAAACGGTTATATCTCAAAGTTTACTTTTTCAATGTTCATGTACCTTTTTCTCAAAATCTTCTGTAAGTATCAGCCTGAAATTTTTTATAAGCATTTAAGAAGTTTGTTTCTAAAATCCTCTGGAGGGATTTGACTATAAATATCTTACTTTTTCTTGTTAATATTATTGATGTGTTTTAGGTAAAAAAAATATTCAGTTTCACTTAAAAAAATATAATTTAAAAACTAAACAAAAATTTTAAAAATGCCTCCATTAAAGTATAGTTAAACATCGATTTCACAACTAGTAAAAATTTCATTAAAAATTATCAAATAGATTCTGAGAAAAAGGTACATAAAAAGGTCAATTTAACATGGGCTTCAATGGAGGGCTCCGGACCCCTTAAAAAAGAAAAGTATGTTATCGGCATAGTGTAGATTTTTGTCTATACCCCTCTTCAGCTTTCGTTCTATCCACCCATTTTTTAAACTTCTTTTTTTTAAAGAAATGACATCAGATACCTACCCTTTATATTTTTTACCCATTTATATGTTCATCCGTCAATTTATCCCACTCCTTTCAACTGCCGTTTTAACCATTCAACGTTCCTTTTTTAAGTATGACTGAAGTCTACAGTAAATATTTTTATGAGCATTAAAGTAACAAGAAAGTGGACTATTTTAGTTCCTTCAGAGCTTGTTAGTTATGAAACGCTCTCATAGACTCCAATTAATTCATGGATTAATTAAATATAGAAACATAACTCATCCATTTCTATAAATGAAATATACTAACAACAATGATGTAGTAAGGATGCAAACTCCTTATGACTTAAACCTATGTATAGTAACCAAATTATAAAGCTTTTTCAGTCTTGTATAAGATTCTTTTCGGCAAATATATTAAAAATCTTCATATTTTTTTCAGACTAAAATAAATAACTAATATAATATTAATACCATTAAAACTTCCTAATTCTGTTTTATAATCTGAAAAAGTATCAAATTTGGCCCAAAATTTAAAATTTATCCCAAAAAGAATTTTTGAAAGGTTTGTAGTGTTATACTATGAGTAAATAACTGAATTTCAAAGTTTTGTAGCATTTGGTCGATTCATAAAGTAATTAAGAAGTGTTCTTGATTTATTGAGTAGTAATTAAAGCCGAATGTTCTTTAAAAAGAATCTTACAATCTCATTAAGATTACATTATCTTACAATCTCAACCGTAATGAACTAATTTATACGCTTATGCTCAATCTTGCTAGAAAACAAAACCGTCGCTAAAACTATTAAATAGTTTTAAAACCAGTATATTTTAAACAGTTAAAAATTAAACGTTTTCTTTGCTTTAAATAAAATTATTTAGTTTCATATGTCAAGTTTTTGTTTCAAATCGGATATTTCACGGTATTTAGACAATTTCATCTAATATTTCTTACATATTTTATCGATTCAGCTTAAGGATGAAATAACGTACAACTTAAAATATAATAAAAGAATTTAATAAATGATTGCAATTTTTGATAATTTCACTCGAAATAATGCCACCAAATATTGTGCCAAATATATATGCATTGTTGTAGAAAACTAAAATCTTTTTAAAAGTAAAATAATACGCGTTCTTCCAACAATGAATTTGAATTCCGATTTTTTTGGAACAATGCTTTTGAGCTACTCAGATTATTAAAAGACCATTCATTACGACGCCATTTTGCGAAATGTGTTGACTCGAATTAAATACCAAAAATAAATAATTATTTCGCATATTAATGAGATATAGTTTAGACATTCAATCAAGGTAAATATATTCCAATAAAAATTTCATATAATAGTCTTAAAGTGATATAACAGAAAAAATGAAAATATATGTATATTTTGGATATAAACAAGTAGTGTAAAATTCTTGTTAACTCAACTAAAGATTGGTCCTAATACTGGATGCACACATGGTGAAGACTTAAGTTAACTTAATGCCTTAAAATAAAGTATACAATTAAACTCGAGTAACTTTACGAAATATGATACATTTGAGACAAGTTGATCATATTCATAAAATTGGTTCAGACAACATTCTAGATTTGATTCCCTGAGTAAATGGAAATTGTTTTTCACAGACTCTTAAAATATTGATTTTTTCTTCTTTAAATGGAATATTAAACTCAATTTGCAGAAGTTTTTCTGTAATTGTAACAGCAAAATGCTAATTTATGGAGTAACTTTCGCCAGTATGTCCTAAAGTTAGCAACAAAGTGTTTTGTAATTTAAAACCGTAAAAAAAAAATCTTACTGTCGTTTCAGCTTAAGATTCTACGAAGAAGTCGGGCGTTCAATTTCAAGGTGACTTCGTGCTATCCTTAACAGTACTATTACGATTCGATCAAATTCTTACTTTGATGCTCGAGATTGAGAATTCTTCGATGCTTTCCAATATCGTTTCACTTTACAAGTAAGAAGGGTTTTTTTTGTTCTTTGTATCTTTTTTGCAAACTATATTGCTAAGTATATATGATTTTTTTAACATTTGAAAAGAAATCAAGCGGAATTTCAAAGACTGGTTACAATGTTTAATGTTAGCCAAATATGATCTTTCTTCTTTTTTATCGATTCGTTTCATAACATAGATAACCCTTATTTTTTGTACACCTTGTAATGTGTGTTCTTAATCGCGTTTTTGTTTCGGATTATAATGAATCCGAAAAAAACATCATTAAGAACTATGAACGAAAACAATGGCATCAACAATAAACAAAAACTAATTTAATTTATCGAAATTGTAATTATATGTGTCAAAATAATAATTGGTAAAAGGATCTAGTATGTCTTATTACACAGACACATAAAACAGAAACAGGAAGACTCCCATCAACTTTGTATAATACTTATAACTAGGAGCACGCCCCCTGCTCGCTATCGTTCGCCATCTCCCGGGAACTGCTTGCATAGTTCCCTTTAGATCGCTTCGCGATCCAATTTCGCTTCGTTCGCTAACCGTTCATTGAAATATTTTAGTCTAGCCTTTAGTATTCTTTTAAAATGAAATAACTAAAAATTAATGCTTATAAAATTTTCTTTAATGTGATATATCAAATACTTTTTTGTTGATTTTACTTGAAGTGACCCTTATGTATATTAAGTTATTGAAATTTATGTTTGCTTAATCCGGAGTTTCACTTCTTCTTGCCATTCTCCTGCTAAGATTATTGCGAATATTGTATCCTTATGGGTCAAATGTCCCTAGTTCCCCTTACTAATACAAATCTTTTGTTTTTAGGAATTTTTAAAATATACCTTTCCGCAGCCAAGCGGCATCCCTACATCAGTTTTTAGAGTGTGACTTCAGTCTACCATCATTTTCTGAAGTTTATAGCGCTGGAGGATAAGTTCCATGGAGGGTGGATGTGGGTACTATGGAGGTGTATGGGGATGGATGGCGGGTGCAATAACTATTTTTATATAGTAATCAAAACTCATTGTGTATAGTCATCAAAGTCATTGTATATAGTCATCAAACTAATTGTATATAGTCATCAAAGTCATTGTATATAGTCATCAAACTCATTGTATATAGTCAACGAAATTCATTGTAAATAATCATCGAAATCTATATTTATGCAGATAAAAGTGTGGTGGAAGGATGTGGGTACTATGGAGGTGTATGGGGATGGATGGCGGGTGCAATAACTATTTGTATATAGTAATCAAAACTCATTGTATATAGTCATCAAAACTCATTGTATATAGTCATCAAGAATCATTGTATATAGTCATCAAACTCATTGTATATAGTCAACAAAATTCATTGTAATAATCATCGAAATCTATATTTATGCAGATAAAAGTGTGGTGGAAGGATGTGGGTACTATGGAGGTGTATGGGGATGGATGGCGGGTTCAATAACTATTTGTATATAGTAATCAAAACTCATTGTATATAATCATCAAACTCATTGTATATAGTCATCAAACTCATTGTATATAGTCAAAAAAATCATTGTATATATCATATCGAAATCTATATTTATGCAGATAAAAGTGTGGTGGAAGGATGTGGGTACTATGGAGGTGTATGGGGATGGATGGCGGGTTCAATAACTATTTTATGTAGTAATCAAAACTCATTGTATATAATCATTAAACTCATTGTATTAGTCATCAAACTCATTGTATATAGTCAAAGAAATCCATTGTAAATAATCATCAAACTCATTGTATATAGTCATCAAACTCATTGTATATAGTCAAAGAAATTCATTGTAAATAATCATCGAAATCTATATTTATGCAGATAAAAGTGTGGTGGAAGGATGTTGGTACTATGGAGGTGTATGGGGATGGATGGCGGGTACAAAAACTATTTGTAAATACTAAGTAAAATTCTTTGTATATTAAAAACTCACTCTGTATTTAATCATTGCAAATCATTGTAAGTAGTCATAACATTCAATGTATCATTATATATAATCATTTAAATACATTGTATATAGTCATTATTTTCATTGTATATATTTAAGAAAATCTATTTATTAAGTCAGATATAAGAGTGGTGGCAGGAGGTTTATACTATGGAGGTGTATGGGGACGGATGGCGGGTGCAATAACTGTTTATATATAGTAATCAAAACTCATTGTATATAGTCATCAAAACTCATTGTATATAGTCATCAAAATCCATTGTATGTTATCATCAAAATCCATTGTATATAATCATCAAAATCTTTGTATATTAAAGTAGAAAAAAGATGGATAGGTGGATGTGGGTACTATGGAGGAGTATGGGGCTGGATGGGGGGTACAATAATAATTTGTATAAATTAATTAAAAAAATCTTTGTATATTGCTATTGAAATTAATTGTAAAATGTTGTTGCAATAATTGTAAATAAATATTTAAATTCATTGCCTATGATCTTCAATATCCTTTGTAAAAATTAATACAATCATATTTTGCATAAAAAATTCATGTTGCACGTTATTAAAAATAACAAGATATTAAATAAAAAAAAAGGTTTTAATACATAAAAAAGTATTAAAAGAAATAAAGAAAATATTGAAAACAAAAAGGTAATAAATAAAAATGATAATAATCACTAAAGCTCATTGCATAAATGCATATCGTCATCAAAACTCATTATAACTAGACATTAACACCTTTGTGTGCTTACAGACTGTATAAATGATTGAATGTAATAAGTAAAATTAATTGTATTTATTTGTTAAAAAATAATTTTTGTATTTATTTAATCGCATATTAAAAAACAAAAAAAAGTAATTAATGTAAAAAATAAACGAAATAAAAAGTACATAACCAGAACAAAAAAAAATATATAACACAATTTTTTAAATAAATACAAAAAAATAAATTTATTGTGTATGTATAAATTAACAAAAAATAAAAAATAGCAAAAAATATAATAATTAAGAAAATAGTATAGACTTCTCTTTTCTTCCCTCTCTCTCCTTCTCTCTCTCTCTCCCTTCTCTTTGCAGTCCAAAAAATGTCATACATCTATTTCTTCCAATTACTGGTGTACTGTAACTTTAAATCAATTTATCTGAAGTTTTTAACAATAACATATCTATCAATCAGATGCATGAAATGCCTAAAATCGTGATGCCTGGTGAATTGATGCCTGAAGATTTGTTTTATTATACAAAAAGTTTATTTGCCAGCAAATTAAAGTTTCTGTACCAATATTATATCTATGTGTAGTATTAAAAAGCGTTTAAAATGTATTTTTAAATGTAAATATATAATTGTTCCTAAGAACCTTTTTTAATTCATTTCATACTTGAAATAAATTATTAATAATGCATCGGTAACGCTTTTTCTCACACTGTAAAACACAAGAAATAAAATCTTTTTTTTTAAGCAAGAATTTCCTTTTTTAATTCCCAACAGATTAAAAATATTTTATTTTCGCTACTGCATTTGTGTCCCTTACTACTGCATCCTACATTAATTCAAATCTTTTTCGATTATATGATATGTTTTCTGTCGTTTATTTTTAGTGCCACATGTTAGTGAGACAAAAGAGTAATTCCTTGAACTATTGAAACAAGTTTAATTTTGTGATATCTGTGTGTTGTTAGAAAATAAGTTAAATGGTAATATTAAACAAACAGTCATAGAAAGGCTAGGTTTTAACAAAGGTACTAAATCATAATTCATAATCTCTAAATAGAAAATTGGAATATAATTCGTTACAATTACATGTACCACTATTTTGTGTTCCAACAACTGTTTTCAACTGAAACAGTCGTTATTAGAAGTTGTCGATTTAACTCACATAATGAACATCAAGTAGTGGCAAGCAGTAGAGGAAGTTAACATATATTTAGCAAAAATAAAACTGATTAATTTATATTTAGCAATAAATAAAAGAAAAATGAACTACTCACTCAAAAATAAGTTTGAAGCCACCAAAAACAAGATTCATCAATAGGAAAATAAATCAAAATCAAAAGTAGAATATTGTTTAACCAGTTTCGTTACTAAGGAGAACTTTAATCCTTGCTGCTTTTAAAGATTGTAAGTTTTAAAGATTGAGGGGGGAATTTATCTGTTTTTAACCAATGGATCAAGTCCCACATAAGACCAAATGCTCTAGTCCCCCCCCCCCTAATTATGTGATTCCTTTAATATTTTTATTAATAATTAGATAGTTTAACTAGTTTTACTAATAATTAGATAGTTTTACTAGTTTCACTAATAATTAGATAGTTTTACTAGTTTTACTAATAATTAGATAGTTTTACTAGTTTTACTAATAATTAGATAGTTTAACTAACTTAACGACATAAATAACAATATAATTCCTTTTAAAATATAATTTAATATTAAATGAATTAATTACTTATTATTAAATACAATTAACATATAATGTAATTTATCATTTGTATTAATTTGAAAACTTATTATTTTAAAAAACGATTTCTCGGGTTACCTATTTTTTCGAATCATTAGAAAATTGATTACATTTTATTTTAAATAGCCTATATAGCAGCTGATGGTTCATAACCTCCTCTTGACGTCAATTTGACTATTTATCACAATATCAGACAAAGTTTGGAGAGAAATCGGAAGAATAGCATGTACCATGAAGTGCTACTGTAATATTCAAATGCACCCAAATTATTGGTGTTCATCAGGTCCTTAGCTTCAAAAGCATTTTTCAACATTGTTGTAAATCTGAATTACTATTTCTAAAAACTGTTTTGCTTCATAATACTTTAAAAAAAATGATTGAGAAAAGTAGATTTTTGTTATAAATAGGGCAATTCCACGAAAATGTAAACCTCGGTACCGAAATTTCAAAATTAAGTAAATACTTTGTGTCATATACCATTTTAAAGATTGGAATCTCTATTTTAACGCACTGGAGTTCATTTTTTGAATATATATTTTTTTATAGAAGAAAAATTGCTTCTAAGCAGGCGGTTAAAAAAATTCCACAATTTAAAGTGTAAATTCTTACACTTTTGAAACATTTTATTTCCTACACTTCAAAAGATTTCAAAAAAAATTATAATTAGATTAAGACCTACATTATAGAGTATCATTCTACATACATACCCCCCAAAAAAGTTGAAAAATTACTTGTAATGGGATACATATATTACACCCACTCATAAAATGTCAGTCAGTTACCATATTTTTTCTCTTTTTTAATTTCAGAATAGAAATTTTGACTGCAGAAACTTAATAAACGATATTCTCTATTTTCAATAAATACTAAATAATACTTAGCTGGACAAAATAAAAAAATGAACTTTAAGAGGTAAAAATTGCTTGGTAACTGACTGACATTTCGGTAACTGACTGACATTTTGACTTGGTAACTGACTGACAACGATGTATCTGGTTATTAATTTACTTATTATCACTTTAGTATTGACCCTATGCATAAATTCTTTTATATTACAACTCAAAAGACGATTTAAAAAAATTTATTTGCGGAAGGAAAAATACAACTCAACTTTCATGTTTGTTTTAATCAAAGTTCTTTTAGGCATTAAAAATTAAAATAAATTATTCTAATTTACTTTACTTAGTCAGAATTTGTTAAATCAAAAGTTTTTGGATTTTAATTTCATGTGTTGCAAGCAAAAATGCCTTTAACAGCTGCGGAATGTCCCAGGTTCGGGTCCAGGCATCTCTAAAATAACTGCTGACCTATAAACGGCCAGTGCAGGCAAAAATGTCCGATTAATAATGCCCCGTGTAGAAGGAGTGCACGTTAAATATCCTCCAAAGTCCCAAAGCTGCGTATAATGAGAGTACTTAATGGTTGCGTTGGGTGCCTACTCAGGTGTCGACTCGTCACCTGACTGTGGTTCTAAATTACGACACGCATCACCAATAGCCCTTGTGTAGCTCTAGTGTGACGATAATTCAAACTAAACTAAACTAAACTCATTAGACATGTTAAGTATTTCAGAGATGTCAGTCAGTTACCATTATGTCAGTCAGTTACCAAGGCGTTCTAAAAGCTGGTGTTTTTTCAGAGTTTATTATTTGATATAAAAATTGATGTGCTGGATAGCCCATTTCTTGCACTTTAATATAGGCCTGACTTTTAAAAGCTACCTCTTTTATATTCAGAAGAAAATGATATTGAATAACTTGAAGTGTCAATGAAGGTTGCAGATATGTCAGTCAGTTACCACAACTTTAATAATTTTTCTAAAATTTTCTATAAGGGCTATCTACAATTGTAAACCATATTTGAATTCAGCTGAAAATTCTCTTTTAAAATATACAAAACTTAGTTTTGTAAAACTTTATAATTGTCCCGCTATTTCGTAAAACATTGTAATTTTGACTTCCGAATGTCAGTCAGTTACCCGTGGAATTTACAAATAATTACTTTTCCTTAGTTTAAATTTTCATTTTCAAAAAACAAAATTTTATTCGAAAGTTGTATGCCAAAAAAACTGAAATATAATTATTATAATGACATCTAATCATAAAAAATCTTATTTCTATCTAATTAATAGCGTTTTTATTTAGTATAATATGATAGCAGAATCCTAAAGAAATTTCCCAAGTTCCAAAATTAATTAGTTTTGACAAATTTCGATTATCCATATAAACTAGTTAGAAAAATTGCGAAGAAACTTTTTTACCCAAAAAAATTCTAATCTCTACTTTAATTTAATATTCATGAAACGATATACATAGATATTATGCACAAACATTTTTTTCGTTTTAAATCTCATTAGCTTCATCTTTACCGCTTAGCGTGATAAAAGCAGTTATAATTCCCTATCAGACTTACCAAAACATATCACTGGGGAAAATACTCATTATTCATTAATGTGAAACAGATAAAATTAAATTCTCTTCCAAGCTTCAACAACTAATTTTTTTCATACCCTCTTTGTAGTGCCAAACTATTTTAACAAATTGTCCGCTGACAAAGTCGTTTAATTCATCTGCATTCAAGCACTAAAAATTGCGGCGCGTTGTATTTTTAGCAAGATTAAAGCTTGGGGCTAAGTGATCCTCCCTATCTAAAACTATTAGTACAATGTCCAATTAAATGTGCAAGATTTTATTCTAGTGGTATAACAAAACTGTAGTAAGCATTTTAGCAAAAACTTGTTGTATACGTTTTAACTATATTTTAAGTTCTTGTATGGATGTACAATTAAAACCTTTGATAAGTTTAAAAAAAAGTTAAAATCTATAAAAGTTAAGGATATGACACATTTCTTATTAAAACTGTTAATAAAGAAGCTGTTTAAAAAAGTAAAAAAATGATGTGTTAAATTTAACCCAGACTTTTAGTCACATCACACTCTCAGAAACGGATGCTCAAAAACGACGAAATTTTCTTTAATTTCGACGAAACCATTATTGGCAAATGCTGCGAGTTTTCCTTTCCTCAAAGTGAGGTAATTTGATTCGTCATTTTTAAGAGGATTCTAATTTAGTTAAATCCAAAGAAAATATTTCGTCATTCTAGTTTCGTTAAATTGAGGATTATTATTCTTGATTTCAGAGTTTAGTATCGTCATTTTTGAGCATATGAATTTTTGTTGTTTTGATAGTTCTAGTTTCATTAAATTGAGGATTATTATTGTTCATTTGAGAGTTTAGCATCGTCATTTTTGAGCATATTTATTTTGTTGTTTGGAAAGTTCTAGTTTCGTCGTATTAGGTCTAGTTTCCATATCATGTCATATTTGAGCAGATGAATTTTTTAAAAACCTTTTAAGATGTTTTATAGGATTTGACTAGATCATTTTGTTATTAGTATTTTTTTACCTAAATGTAAAAAAAAATTATAATTATTTTTTACAATTGTCTTTTTTACGGACTCAAATCCATCGATGTAAAGCTTTTGAAATATTTAAGGCATTTATTTAATACAAAATTGTCTATATGCATGTAAAACTATAATATCTAATGTTTATGAAATATGAAAAAGATTCCCAGTGTGTTTCGGAACTAAAATTTGCTTTGAATATAAATTATACATTTTATTACATTCAGATCTAGCAAATACACTTTTAAAATTTTGATTTATTTTTACAACAAAATAACATACAACTTTATTTAAATCTTAATATTTATTTGTCAATATAAACACAAGTTTCGAATTTTTATATACATATTGATTATATAATGACGGTGCCGGTGGGCTGGGAACTACTGGGCAGGCTGGCACTTTATGTAGTACTTCACAAACTGCTGCGTTTTATCTGCTTCAATCGTCAGTTTTTCAATCGTATCATTACAGCAGTTTTGTCTTCTAAAAAATAAGAAACATTTCATACATTTTTTAAAACTTAATTGGGCCAATCCTTATAAGATGATAGTAAAAAACAGAAAAAAACAGCTAAAACAACAAAAATAGGATTTGTTCAACTTACAATTTTAAGTTGTTTAGGTTCAACATGTCAAATTTACTAAATTTAAATTTTAGGATTTTTGGGGTGGAGGGGTGGAACAGTTTTCTTAGTTATGCATTTAAACTATAAAATAGTACACAAAATTATAGGTGGATAATTTCCTCAAATATAAATTTAAGAAAAAACTTTTTTTTAATAATTCTGTTTAAAAAAGTTAGGCTTATTTTGAATTTTACAGTTTCAAATTTAAACTTGGTTTTAAATATTTCAATTAGAGATCCAAATCCCTATATTCCTTAATCTTGAAATCAACATAGTCCATGGCATAAAACTGTATAAAATATACTATATTAAACCATTTTTAGTTGTTTTTTCGAGTTAATCTTCTACGTCTCCCATCCAATTTTTTTTTAAACCCATAAAAAATGATTACATTGAAAGAGGCTAAATCGAAACTCAAGATGTTGTTTGCACATGTTTAACAATCTAAAAACAATAAAATTCTAAGCAGTGGAACCTGGTTAAGTAATTGTTGCCTCGTAATTCCAAAACACTAATGTCTAACGTATCAACTATGTAATCGAGGAAATTTACGGTGAATATTCTCAAGTGGCCCTGGTTGAAATACACTTAAAAAACTTTCTTAATTATTCGTTTTCACAATAAAAAAGTATACTATTATTTTTGATATATTGGATTAACCGGAATCAATTTGCCAACATAGAACTAACCAGCAGTATACCTAATAAGCTACACATCTATTCAACAGTATTAACACAGAACACACATAAAAATTACATTTGATTAAAGGACAAAACAAACATAAGCACATAATAGAGATGGCAATATACATTGAAATTAATTTTAAATAAAATGCTAACTTTTTTATGAATCTTTACAATGAAGATCTTCGTGTTTTCTGGTTAGGTAGGTAGGTTGGTTGGTCCAGTTTTCCACATTTTTGCTATCCCATACGGTTTCAAGCATAAACAATGACTGGAGAAATTGAACTGAAAACATTTGTAACTTAATTTAATCGATTTTAATAGGTGGAAATTCTATATTATTTTAACAATGTATTTAAGTTTTGTATTCAAAACAATGTCTTTCATTGAGATAGATACCTACTCGGATTGTTGTGATTCAGGCTTTGCGACGCCATTGTACTTGATTTGCGTGCATAAAAATTTGGTCAAGATATGAAATATTTATATATTTTGTGAAAATAAAAATTTTACTAAAGGTAAATAATAGATTCATATCCTTCTAAAATATCCTTGTTTGAAAATGGTATTTTTATAGTTTCATATAATTATTGACACTGACATTTTAAGTATAAATATTTAGCTATAAATTGAGTTAGGCTTTAGTGTTAGGTTAAAATTCATAATGCAATATTGTGCCAAATATATGCTTTGTTGTAGAAAACTAAAAATCTTTTTTAAAATAATACAAATATCTGTTCTTCCAACAATGAATTTGAATTACGATTTGGAACAATGCTTTTAAGCTACTCAGATTATTCAAAGATCATTCATTAAGACGCCAATTTTTCGAAATGTGTTGACTCGAATTAAATACCAAAAATAAATAATTCTTCGTGTATTTATGGAGAGAATTTAAACATTCAATCTAGGTAAATATATTTAAATCAAAATTTCATATAGTACTATTGAATAATATAACAGAAAAAATGAAATACATGCATATTTTGTTTTATAAACGAAAGTTCAAGTTTTTTTTTAGCTTGCTAAAGCTTGATCCTAATGTGGATGCAAGTGGTGAAGACTTAAGTAAACCTAAAAATAAAAACCTAAAAATAAAGATTGCAATTAAACTCCTGTAACTTTTACGAAATATGATGCATTTTAGAAAAGTTTTTTCAAATTTCAAAATTGGTTCAGATAACATCCAGATTAGATTCCCTGCGTAAAAGGAAATTGTTTTTCAAATACTCTTTAAAAATTGGGTTTTTTCTTCTGATACATGTTAAACCCGTTTTTCACAAATAATTCGGTAAATTTTCAACAGCAAAACTCTAATTTGTTGATTAAAATTTCACCATTCCCAAAGTTAGTAACAAATGTGT
>JAFNEN010004948.1:0-13276 GCA_019343175.1 Oedothorax gibbosus
AAAAATTAAATAAATAAATAAAAATTTAAAAAATAAAAAAAAAATTTTAAAAAATAAAAAAAAAAAAAAAATAAATAAATAAATAAAAAAATAAATAAATAAAAAAAAATAAATAAATTTAAAAAAAAAAATTTTAAAAAAATAAATAAATAAATAAATAAATAAAAAATAAATAAAAAAATAAATAAATAAATAAAATAAAAAAAAAAAATAAAAAAAAATTTTAAAAAAAAAAAAATAAAAAATAAATAATAAAAAAAATAAATAAAAAAAAAAAAATAAAAAAATTTTTTAAAAAAAAAAAAAAAATAAAAAAATTTTAAAAAAATAAATAAATAAAAAATAAAAAAAAAAATTTAAAAAAAAATTAAAAAAATAAAAAAAAAAATAAATAAATAAAAAAATAAAAAAATAAAAAAATAAAAAAAATTTTAGGGTTTTTTTCCCTAGTTGTTGTTTAATTTCCCAATCCCAAAACACACCTACTTTTAAAGGGAAAAAAAGAAATCCCCCAAAAACAAAATTTTTCATTCGAAGTAAATTCATTCGAAGTAATTTCATTTTTTTCTGAAGTTTTCTCCTGATAGTATCGATAGTGCGCATTGTTTTTGGCGACACGCTGCCAGAAAACTTCGTCCACTTCGATAGTATCGATACAGTTCGATAGTCTCGCCCCTTCAGCAGAATATATCGATATTTTACTTCGAACGTGCGTTCCTCTTCCGCCCGCCGTTGAAACTATCGATGTTGTGTTTTGGGGGTAGTACGAGCTATCGATAGTCTAATCGATGTTAAGGAACACTAGTGACGACGAAAGACATGCTGTAATTGACATATTTCGTCATTTAATTTATTTTTACTTTTCGAGATTTCCTAATTATGTAAAGAAAGTTATTTGCTATATTTATAAAGTCCTTACAGAATGTAGTATCACGTTCTCAAAAACTTAGGATAATTTACACGATGTTCAGACAGTTGGCAAAACTAAACACTGTGACTGAGAGGTTTCAGACGATTAGTGAAAAGTAGTAAAAATCAGAGGATATCCTGAAAACAAAAAAAATAAAAAAAAATAAAATAAAAAAAAAACCCAACATCAATGATGCTCTATCTAGAATTTACTTTCATAAGAAAACGCATATGAAATTTACAGAACAAGAATCGAATATCTTCTGCAGCAAACGCAACTTCAAGCAGAGCTAAAAAAGCTCAAGCTACACAACAACCGATAGTTCAAACTGTCAAAGAACACAATGGAAACCTTACTCCGCCCCAGTAATGTCAGGCACTTTCAGTCCTAAAACACACAAATGTGCTGACCAAAAATCTGCATTATTTGATCAAATAAATATTAATTCTTCGAGAAACATTTATCTAGATAACCATCGTTAATAATGTGAGGGTTAATTAGCGAAGCATGCGTAAAATATAAATACCTTCCAAAAATCTCGCTGCAAACAAATTGAAGTTGAGAAGCCTTTCAGGTGTACATATACATTTCTATTTTATTTTTATATTTTTTTTCCCAACCGGCTAGAATACAAGACATTAGAAGCTTATCAAATAACTCGAAAGACAAGTGTATATGAAGGAGTTGACATGTAAATTAGCTCCGATATTCTAAGATGGAACATTAGAATTGACGAGAGGTCCTTTGCCCCTTCAAAAGTGCAAAGGGACAGCATACACAAGTGTAAGGGAAGTTTCGTACTTCAGTAGACTTTATTTCGTAGTTGTAGTGTGGACTGCGCGAAAATCCATCGCCTCTCGCTCCCTAATGAAGTATGGTTTTATTATACCCGTTTTACCACTTGTCTAGTATTTTGACCCCAAACCCCCCCCCCCCCCCCAAAACAAAATTGTGAATCAAACAATTACATTGACAGCCGCGGACAGAGTTAAATTTCAAATATCTACTGACTCAGCCGTTATAAGTCAGGTAAATGAAAGTTAATTTAAGACAGTATCGTCAATGTAAAAGCCTCGCAACGATTATACTCGCATCTTTGAAGTTTTTGACAATTGATAGAATGTCTAAGTTTTATACAATATTAAGCAATGGCACCTAAAGGAATACTTAAGCGTAGAAAACAATATGATAATTCTATTAAACAGCGACAGGATTCAAACTGTAATTAGCAACACAAGGCGTCTAGCAAACAAAATTGGAAAATAAAGATATGCTGACATCATACAGACCATAGTTACACAAAAATAGTGATTGATCGTTCGGAGGACACGGGACCATCTCAATAATGATGGTGGGTCTAGTACGTAGAATGAGCTAAGCAGGAGCTTAAATACAAATACCTTGCTTGAATATATACTTCATAAACAAAAAATAATTCAAAATAAAACGGTTAAAACAATAATATAACCATTTTACAACACACAAGAATAATTCTCGGAAACAAATCTTGTATATTTTAATTATAATATTTTATATTTTAAGAATAATCTAAGTAATTATCCCCGAACAACAATTTTGAGGTTGTGCTGAATATGGGCAATGAAAACTATACTCAAAAATTAGTCTAAAAATAATATAAATACTTCGTAAGTGTCTTATATATTCATATCGTAAATAAACTTTTCGCAAGTACAAATATTGGTTGTCCACTTCAAACGGTATTTTAACATTTCTAAGCTCTACTGTCTGTATAGTATCTATCATTAACATTTTAACATATTGGTTTATAAATGTTGCCAAAAATTCATAAGATAACCTTAGTAAAGATTGTTCAGATAATGTTGCATTAATATATAGATTTTCTTAATAATTATGATTATTTCATAATTGTGTAAGATGTTTTAGTGTAATGTATCAGCCATAAAAATTAATGTGGCTATATTGATCAATTTTATCCTCTGGTAAAGTGTAAATTATCAATCCCACACTATAATGGTATCAGTGCTATTTTTTTTTTAGTAGATAGAAGACTGAATAAATATATAACAGTACTAATTCATATATTAATTTTATGATTTGTTTTTTGTGAAAAACATTCGCCTACAGAAGCTTATAGCAATATTTCCTAAAAGCTCTGTATGAATTAAAATTAATTTTTTAATTTCTTATTTATATCTAAGTAGAACAATAATAACTTATTCTAAAACATGAATTTCATAAAGTTGCATTTAAAAAATTTTAATTGACAGTTCTGTGCATATAGATTTACGATTTTGACAAGAATTAACAAGTTTCTTACACTTAAATTATAAATTTAAAAACAATTCGTATAAAAAAGTTTAGATACAAATGGAGAGCTATACGTACATATATTTCTATTATTCAACTATCTACATACCAATAGATGTTTTCGTCTTTTAATGCGTATCACCATCCTCTAGCATAAATGCATCCCAGAGATGTGTGCGAGTTACTTGTAAAAATCTGAGTGAACAATATGTGCTATGCGTATCCATATATGTATATATATGAACTAATAAACGATTAAAATTGCGTTTAATAATAGATCTGAAGCAGCTACCAGAAAAAAATAGCCTATAGTCGTGATGCTAGTGTTTATATAGCGTCTGCAATTACTAACTGACTATTTAAAGGCTACAAGTAGTACGAATAATACAAATAATACAAACATTCTATGATAATTGGATTTATTCTAAACCTATTGTTAAATCCTGTTTTACAACATAGCATATTGACATTGGACCAACATAAAAATGACACCCTTTTGCGAATATTGTACACATCGAGTTTACGGACATTGATCAACATTAGGCGACAACAGTTCACATGCGGCATTCTCACTTTGGTTTATACAGCTACTTCTCAATTATACATTTATCCAGTTCCCTTCCGCCATAACTTTTTAAATACTGATTCGTTGAGCTAGAAAAAAAATTATGTACAAAGCTCGTAATATTTTTCATATATTCTATCTAATTAACAAAAATTTTGTAATTAGGATAAAAATATATAAAGAAAAATTCACCTTGTATAATAATTTTTTTTTTACTCAACGAAAACAGATTAGTTAGCCATAGTTAAGCTATGCGAAGGGAATAGGAAAAATGTTTATTGAAGAAGTCATCTGTTAAAAGCGTCCCCTAGAAACAAGCACACCCCCGATGTGAGTACGCACTAAATGCTTGAATCAATGTCGTAACCGATGCTTGTACAATATCCAATTGTGTCATTTTTATGCTTGCGCCAAGTTGTCGCATACATGCGACATTGTACGACGTTGATAAATGTGCCAATAGGATCGCTAGTAAAACGAAGTTTCATACAATATTTCGCTAGGACGCGGAGCCATTTTTACTGTCGGCAATGTCAAATGCGATGTGACCAAGTTGTCGTTAAGAAACCGAGTAGTACAATATCGGCAAGGGTAGTCTATTTTATGTCGGCCATGTCAGATATGCGACATTCGTACAACATAAATAATACCTTGTAAAATGTTGGCCAATGTCGTAAAACGACGTCGTACAATATTTGCACTAAGAGGGAGAGTCCCATTTTTATTGTCCCAAGTCAATATGCGGCATGTTGACCCTTTCTCTGAACCGATGTAGTTCACAATATCGGGTAATGGCGGTGTCTCATTTTTATGTCGAGCCATGTCGATATGCGACATATTTGCTACGACGTGATAAATGTTAGGCAATGCGTAAACGACGTCGTACCAATATTGACTGCCTACGAGGGTTCAGCCATTTTTACGTCGGCCAATATTGACACCATTGTCGGCCAATATTTTTTTTCAATTATTGGCGAACATGTTGGCAATGTGTGCTACCTGGTTAGTCCCCCCCCCCCCTCCCACACACCCTCCCCCCCCCTTATCCCCCCCCCCCCCCCCCCCCCCCCCCCCCCCCCCCCCCCCCCCCCTTCCCTTTCCTCCATCTTTCCCCCCCATTTAGGGAGGCAGCAGCAAGAGACAGTAGCTAGCTAACGCTCATGTTTTTGCGATAGCACATCTGATTGTGGTGCATAATGATGAGGGCGTCTTCCAGCTGAGCGGACTTTAGTGTGACAGCAAAAAGGCGACGAATAGCAGCATGCGGGGCAAGCCCAGAGTTTGTGGAAAAATCAAGCCTCGTCTGCTAAAGAAGGAGCTAGGTATTTCAAGTAGGACGAATATTTGAGGGATCCTGTATCAACAGCATTAGCAGTGATAATTGTTGGGAGTTCCTGATGTCAGATATTAAGATCAGCAAGAATCGAGCAGAGGCGACCAGTGATCAGATCCGTTATGATCCAGAGGCGGGCGAATTAGCCAATACCTTAAAGCATGATAGTGCCAGAGGCGAGAGTGAACAAGGGCAAAATGTGCGCGATTGCAAAAAATTATCCGTAAGCCAGGCTATGAGCGGTCAAGGAGAGATGTGGCAATCCGAGCAAGAGCCAAGGAGGATATGCGCGCATCGGAGTCTCAGCGAGGAAGCCCCGTGGCGACCCGCAAAGCTGGCAGGCATGATATTGATGCTTCAGAAGCATTCTAGCCGTAGGGTTCGTATGAACCCATTAGTCTTGCAGCCGTATTCCAGGATGCACTTACTAGATTGTGCATTGCGATTTGAATAGAGTGGCTCGGGCGCTAAGCCCCGAAGTTTTTCCCAGAAATCACTTCTAAGGATGGTTTTAGTCCTCTGAAAGCTTTCTTCTTCCCTAGGGGATTGGAAATGGGAACTTGAAAGAAAGGTTTTTAGAAGTTGATGCCGGATGGACTTCCAGGGAGTTGACCCAGGGATGTGCAGCTATCGGATAGAATGGAGAATATTAGGCTAAGATGTGTGTGACTTCTAGAGAGTGCATGGCACTCGCATTTCAGCAGAGATGCACCTTAGCCACTCCATTAGCCACAAAGCGGTGGATGTAGGTGGAGGGCGGCTGCCAACTTTACCCTCTTGAACAATCAGTCCCATTTGGAGCGCCCTGATAGTAAATCAAGGATGGTCGTCGAGCAAAATCAGGACACTGACGCGAACGGCAGGAATCTTAAGATGTCTGAAGAGGTAATGCAAGAATAATTCGGGGCCAGAACGCTACCTTGAGGGACGCCCCCTGTGAATGCACGATATCCCGGTGACGAGGAGTGCCCGCCATCGACCTTAATCGACCGTTCGAGAGAGAAGTTTCACTTACCAAGAGCTGCCGAGTTAGCACACTGGATTCCGAGTTTGCAAGAGCTTGAGAATCAGACCGTCGACCCACACGTAGATCATAGGATACCTTTGCAGATCGCAGAGACACAGCAGCTATGAATTCCTGTTTTGCAGTGCCTTTTCTGATATCTGAAAGAGGAATGTGTGGTTCATTTTGCAACCACGACAAGCGTAGGGGACCCATATAGACGTGCGTAGCCAATTTTTTGGGGAGGGACAACATGCCTTCAACAAACCGATGAAGAATCATCTGTTACCATGATTTTCGCAATAACTGGAGTTAAGAGAGCATTGGCCGGCTATGAGCTCGGAGAAGTCGTGAGGTCTTCCCCCTGCCCCTACGTTTTCAATGTATGGAACAATGGGTCTCCTTCTATTAACAGGAGGGACAACCCCTGTGGAGCACAACTCTGATTGATATGGTGAGCGAGACGTTACTCTCAGACTTTTAGCAGGCAAGCGGCTTTGAAGAGCTTGCGGCGCAGAATTCTCGTCAGACGCCAACGCTGTGAATTACTCCGTGGCATTGCGATTGCACCTGGTGCAACTCGTCGATTGCCCCAAGAAAGAGGGAAGGTTGAGCAGGTTTCACAAATTACGCCGCCTGAAGCATCAAAGGAACATGGAGTTCGGTAACTTGTGCTCTTTATATGTAAATAGGTTACGAGGACAGTTGGCTTGGGCAAGAGGAGGAGGTGATCCCAAGAATGCCGCCCACTTTGAAGTGTGTTCAACGGACAAAAGGGCTGTCAGGGGATCTGTTGCTAACACTTTATTGAGAATGCGAAGATCATGCAGAGTTGCCGCCTCGTCGCAGACTTGATCCAGAACTATACTCTGATTCTTTATGTAGCCTACTGAGGCAGCTGTGCGCTCGCTTTTTTGATAATGATGTGTGTGCGTGCGTACTTCTCGAGAGATCTGATCTAGCAATTTTAGAAATCATACGTTTTTTGGAGGAGATAGAGAGCACTTGGCCGTCCCAACCACACTCCGACACTGATTTGCGGCGCTGCCCTAAATTTGTAGACATTCCTTGACATAGAGGTTCTCTCGTTCTAGATTGCACATATCGATAAGAAGAGTGTCAAGTTGAGATTATTGGGACAATTGTGACAGAGCGGAGTCGCTCTCTATGTTGCGCCAGTTGCTGCCGGAGCACGGCTACTCAACTACTAAAGGCCGAGACGCTTCTCAAACAAGCTCGGCGGACGGAAATTTTGACCTTCATCGCTTCAGAAGTGACCCTTTTTTTTTTTTGTCCGAAGATAGAGACAACCGTCTCGAAACCTCGGTTTGACAATCGTTTACACGGACTGACACCAATGAGTTTAGGGCTTCCGGAATGCGTCCGAACTAGTTTTTCGATCTTCGGCACTCGGAACAGTGACAGGTTCAAAATTGGATATACGATTCATGTTGGAGAGTTCTCTGCCTTGTATTGAAGTTGGTCATGGCCGGAGTTAGCAAAAGCATCAAACTCGCTGTAAGGGGGGGGCCGGCGTTTAAGGAAAGGACCCATTGGTGAAATGTGAGGGGTTTTTGTCGTTTATGAGGATTAAGTCTTGATTTGACCCAGAAACCCGGGTTTCCGCCCCGGAGGGGTTTCTGTCGCCACCCCCAATGTGTGTTTTGTTTTAAAACATCGAAAAAGAAGGGGGGGGGATTAAGAAATGATTTTTTTGGAGCCATTGGGGCAAACCCTCCTCGGGGGCATAGTATTGACGAGGACAGATTTTATTTTGTTTTGATTTTGTCCCCATGATTTCTTAAGGGGTCTGAAAATTTAAAAATTAATTAAGGTGCAAAATTTTTATCCCCTTTAAAGACCGCCCCGTTAGCCCCCCGGGCCCCCGAAAAAAATGTTTTTTGTCGGTATCGACATAGTTCGGGTTTTTTAAGGGGGTTTTTTTAAAAGGTGGGGATATAGGGAGGGAAATGAAGGAAAGCCCAAATTTTTTTAATTACGCGGAATTTCCCCACGAAAAAAATTTTTTTAAAAGGTTTAAAATTTTAGTAAGGAAAAAAATAAGACGAAAGGAAAAATTAATTTTTCGGGGCAGGGTACGATCGGATTTAATAACAAGAGATTGCCAGGGGGAAAAGGGTGCTTTATAGGGGAAGGTTTGTAGGGAAAATTCGGGGGGGGGGGGGGGGGGAGAATTCCAAACGGTTGTTTTTTCGTGGAAAAGTTTTACTAGAGTTTTTTGACTGTTTTTCGCTTTGTTTTTTTTTTTTCTGTAGTGGAAGGTGGGCTCCCCCGTTTTTCCTAACCGCCGTTTCAAATTCGAGAAAAGTAGCGAAAACCCCCCAGAACAAAATCCTGGGGAAGGGACAACTGAGGGTTATATAAAACCGTTTTTCAAAATCGCGAGATTTACGGGGTTTCCCCTTTCGGTTTTTTCCCCCGGTTTCTTTCAGTTTGAAACAGGAAAATTTTTTTGGCAAGGGAATCACGGACGTTGTTTCTGTTGAGATTTTCTCACGTGTTCTATTTGCGGAACAGATCCCCCCCCAAATGCTCTGGGGGGTCGGAGGTTTTCTTTTCCCCCTTTTTAATTTTATAACTTTAAAAACATTTTCTCAGGAACGTTTTTTTTTATAGCTTTCCCTTACTATGCTCTTTTTTTAAACTGATAATTTTTCAGGTAAAAAAAATATTTTTCCATTTTTTTAAAATGTGTTTAAAAAAAACCAAAAAACCAATTTAAAGTTCAAAATTTTTTTTTGAGCAGAGATTTTTTAAAGTTGACAAAATTTTAAAATTTCCTCTTTTTAAACAAAAAACTTTTTGGGGGAAGAAAAAATAAAACAAAACATGCTGATATTTTTATATTTCCTAAAAAATTTTCCCTAAGTGTTTCAAACCTATTTTTCACAAAACCAGTTTGGGGAAAGAACTGATGGCAAATTTCTGAAAATGCTTAAAAAAAAAACTACAAACAAAATCGATAATCTTGGCTTAATTGAAAGCTATATGTATGCAGATTAAAAAAAAAAAAAACACAAAATCGACTTTTTGACCCAAACCCCATCCCCTCCCTTTAAAAATGGCTGAAAAAAAAATAAACTTTTTTCCCCAGTGACTCGAATTTTTAAAATTTTTTTTTTTTTGCTTGCACCTTTAGGGTTTAAATTTTGATTTCTTCCCGGTTTAATCAGTTTTTGTAACGGGAAACATTGGTAAAAGGGGAAAGTGCGTTTTTTAGCTAGAGATATTTCTCCTTGTTTTTATTTAAAGACAGACCAATCCCCCCTGGGGATCGGATGGTTCAAAACTCTCCCCTGTTAATTTTTCAACTTTAGGAACTTTTTTTTTTGGAATTGTTTTTTTTTTTAGTTTTTCCTTAATATAGCTTTTTAATTTTAAATGGGGATTTTTATGGATTTTTTTAAAAATGTTTAAAAAAACAAAAAAAACCAAAATTTAAAGTTTTTAAAATTTTTTGAGCGATATATTTAAAAAATTTACGAAAATTTTAAAATTCTCAGTTTAAAACAAAGAGCTAAAAAAGGGAAGAAAAAAAAAAAAAAAAACACGCCATATATTTTTAAAGTTTCCGGAAAAAGTTCCTAGTGTTTATAAACCTTTATTTCAGGGGGCAAAAAAAGTTGGGATTTTTTAAAACTGGACATAGTTTTTTCAAAAGCTTATAAAAAGAAAAACGAAAAGAAATCGATAATCTTGGGCTTAAAAAAAACTTAGTATGAGATTAAAAGTAAAAAAAACCAGAAAAGCATTTTTTGCCCCAAAAACCCCCCAATCCCCCCCTTTAAAAAAAGGGTGAAGCGAAAAAAAAAACTTTATCAGAGATCTGAAGTTTTTATAAAATTTAAAAATAAGGAAAATTTTAAAAAAAAAAAAAAAAAAAAAAAATTAAGCCTTTTAATTATCATTTTTATAAAAAAACTTTAACCCAAAAATATTAACCCCCTAATTTATTTTTCAGTGGCAAAAAGTTTAATATTCCCTGTTTTGATTTTTTATTAAATTTTTAAAATTTTTTTTTTATAACTCCCAGCCACAATTTTAAAATGTTTTAGTAATTTTTAAAAAAAAATTTTTAAAGGGTTGTACAAAAAAATTCATCGAATTCACATACGTCTCTACGTAGAAAAATTTGTATCAACTAAACTCTCTCTCTCATGTTGAAAATATATTTAAATTTCAACGTACTTTACAATGAAAATCTTTTAAAAAAAATTAAAACTAAATAATTTAAAAACTATTTTGAAGGAAGAACCCGATAAGATGTTTTTTGTTTAAATTCCAAAATCCCTCGGGAAAAAACCCCCCGATTTTGAGGAAAAAACCCCGCAGAGCAGTTGGGCCCATTCTCTCCCTTTTCCCTAAACTTGATTGTTGGGGAATTCCCACGAAACCCACCGTCTTCCCCCAGAGGGGGGAAAAATGGGGGGTACTCGAACTTGTGAATAGGGGGCCCTAATATATTTTTAATAAAAATTTTTAAATATATAATATATTTATATAATATTAAATATATATATAATATAATATATATATATATATATAATATATATATATATATATTATAAAATATATATAAATTTTAATATATATATATTATATAATATAAAAAATATAATATATATATATATAATATTATATATATAATATAATTATATAATATATATAATATATATAATTAATATATATATAATATATATATATATATATATAAATAATAATAATATAAATTAATAAATAAATAAATTAATAAAAAAATAAAAATAAATAAAAAAATAAAAATAAAATAAACAAACAAAAAAAAAAAAAAAAAAAATAAATAAATAAATAAAATAAATAAATAAATAAAATAAATAAATAAATAAATAAATAAATAAATAAATAAATAAATAAATAAATAAATAAATAAAATAAATAAATAAATAAATAAAAATAAATAAAATTAATAATTTAAAAATATAAAGGAATATTGGAAAATAAGAAAACTAATGCCTTTATAATTAACATTATGTATATGTATAAATCTTTAACCAAGAATATTAACCTGCTAATTATATTTTACAGTGGCAAATACTATTATGGTTATAATATTCTCTTGTTATTTGATTTTATTAAGTTTGTAACATTTTTTGCATAAATAACCGCAGCACACAACTTTTAAAAAACAGTTTTAGTCAATTTAAAGATACGTATTTAAATGGATTTTACAATAAAAATTATCATCGCATATCTCACTTAAGTGTCTACGTAGAAATTTAGCATCAATTTAAATCATGTTGAAAAATATATTTAACTTTCTAATATGCTATACTTCTATAATAAACAATCTTATAAAGATCAATTAATATGGATTAGAAACTAAATAATTTAATCACTAGTTTGAAAGAAGAACCCGATAAGCTATGTTGTTTTGATTTGAACATTTCTCAGAGATATCCCTCTAAAAACCCACCGATATTGGTGGGATAAACCCGCAGAGCAGATTCGGTCCTTATCTCTTCCCTTTTGGCATAACTTTTACTTGTGAATAAGGAATTTGACGAAACCCACCGATCTATTCCCCAGATGAGGGAAACTTGCGGGTGACTTGAACTTGTGAATACGGCCGTAAGGGATGGCACGCTTTTTGCGCTGGTGCGGAGGGATTTTGACCGAAGTGGAAGAGTTTGCGAAACACTTTGTTTTGGAGCGACTTGAGATTGTCAATGGCTGCTTGTTGAAGTGCAGACTGTTTGTTAAGACTGTCTACCTTATGCACGAGCCTTTCAAGGATTACAGCGCTTGGTTGTTGAGGACTTGGAGTGGCAAGAGCTTCCACCCGCTGAGCAATATCTGCTACGTTCGATAGTGTTTGCAGTTGAGCGACCGCAAATTTCTCTAAGGCCTGGTCAAGCCTTTGAAGAATGGGGGCGATTACTTTATCGACCACCTTATGAATTTCGCTTTGTAAGTCGGTTTTCTCGTGCCTGTCAAGGCTCGCCACTTTGGCATAGGATGATGTGTCAAGAACTGACTTATTATAGCAGCTTCTAGCTTCTGAGAATGAAAGGTTGTTCTCCTCTTTGAATTTTAGAAAATTTGCTTCTTTGGCCCTGGCTTCGCAACCGGCGAAGTTGGCAGGATGGTTTTTTTTTACAATTGACACACGCGGTGGGGTTCTGGCAGTTGGGGTGGGAGCCCTCGCAGCCGCAGTTAATACAAATGTCTTTGTTGCAGGTGGCCGTTGAGTGGTTGAAGCAAAAGCAGCGACCACATTGCCGAGATCTGTCGAAAAAAGGGGAGATTTTGTGACTTTCGTACCACAATTTGATTGTCCTTGGGATTTGGGACCCTGCTATGGTGACGAGTACGAGCTCGGAGGGTTGGATGATTTTGCCGATTTTTTTGGTAAAGCGTCTAGCCTCGATGATGGTTACGGGGTTCGAAGATTCAATCTCTTCTATGACCTCAAGAAGAGGGATATCGGTGGGAATGTTCCTGAGTAGAAATCTTTTGGAGACACACTCACGTTGCAGGGTGCACACCACAGGAACGTTGAGGAGATTTGTTAGTTTGCATACTTGAGCGGCACACTCGTAGTCAGAGGTTTCGACTACGATCTTGTTGGCACGGGTGTATTTCAAGTTCGCGATTCTTTTGTGGGCGCGAATTTTTGATTCGAGATCCTTTTTTAAGAGTAAGGGTTTATTTTTAGGGATCCCCCCAGACTTGTTTTCAATAAATATGACGAAGTTTTTGGATCCATTCTCAGACGCGTTAGCTACGATTTCTTGCACAGTTAGGTCCTTAGTGAAGGTGAGTTGCGCCATTATGACGGTATCATCCTTGCGGGTAATGTCAAGGGGAGGTGGCTGAAGCAGTTCCTGGGCCAGCGTAGATGAAGTCAGCAGCAACCAGGGAAAATAAAAGTAAAAAGAACTTACAGTCGGTGCAGCCGGCTTAGACCGCGTTGAAGACGGGACGACTGCCTGACTTAGGCAAGTGAAAGAAAAACAAGGAAATAAACATACAGAGGCAGCTGATACGTGGTACCGACGCTCAAGCGGAGACACGTGCTCCCAAAACCTTCATCATCGTTTTCAATTTGATATTTTATTATTTAAAATACAATAGTTATAAAATTTGGGGGGCCCCAGGGCGGATTAATACAATTTT
>JAFNEN010004960.1:0-10048 GCA_019343175.1 Oedothorax gibbosus
GTACACGTTTATCCGTGTGAAGAACTTGGAACAACAACTACAAAAGGGTTTGTAACAGGGTTTAAATAAACAGATATTTGCATAAAAGAATTTACTATTGTACAATAAATTGGATATATTAAATTTAGGTTTGGTTGGTACTATTTTGGTTTGTTTAAGTGTTACAGAAAAAGGCAGAGGTAGTGGAGTAGATCTTGAGATTGAAGTAAAGACTGGTGGCTCACCACAGGGCTCCCCCGTATTTATCCTTGATAATAGTACATCGTCTTGAAATGCTTTTAAATATGCAGATTACTATCTATAAACATTATTTATTTTATTTTTTATTGATATTTGAGCTCTAAACAAAAGAAACTTCAAGATAATATAGTAAAAACTATTTATTTTCCTGAAAAAAAATAGTAGTATTTTGTACTCTTTCATAGCTTCAGGCAAAGAAATTGACTATCCTGCCATTTTAAATCGTGTTCTTCCACCTGAAATTAAAGTTATAGCTTGGGCACCTGTAGAAACATCTTTCAGTGCCAGGTATAAAAAATTCACTTTTGTTAAATTCCCCTTACTGTTAAATATTTTTATTTTTTAGTGTAATTAATATTGTTTTGAAATTTTTTTTAGGTTTGACTGCAAGAAACGAACTTACAAGTATTGGTTTCCTTTAGGTAATCTTAATATAAAAGTAAGATATTTATTTGGAAAATGTTAATTAAGTTATTAATACAGTGGCCGCCGCTTTTTGGGATCAGTTGAATAAAAAACTTAATTGGATTAAATTACTTAGAATGGAAAAAAATCACTTTTTGTATTGAAAATTTTCCAAATATCAGAATCAAATAATCATTTTAGTGGCTCAAATATAAGTTTAGAATTTCTTTTTCTCTTGTATTTTCTCCTGTTTTATTTTAGATTCCTATGACTTTGATGTAAAATTAGATTTTGCCAATGCTACTATTTTTAAAAACACTTACACTGAAGGAAATGAAATTGTGGTTTATACCTAAAAGTATTTATTACTAGAAATACAAATTAAATACATTAAATAAAAATTTGTTACATTGTTCCTCTATGTCTACCATTATCTTCTTTTGTTTAATCACTTTTTTGACCTTCCGGTTAATGGAGAGACTACTTTTATTTGATCAAAATATACTGAACCGATATGATTCATTTAAGCGGTATTCTTTGTTTTCATCCATAACTTGTTTATTTGTACTTGTTTTTCCACCTAAAATCATATAATTAAAAAAATACTATATTACTAATTTTCATTTGCATATTAATAATCTCATACCTTGTGAATACAAAATTTAAGATAAAAAAAAATCACCATTAAAGTAAAATCATAAATTAAATATACCTACATTTTCCTTTATCATTATACTTAACTTGTGCTAAAGTATAAACTTATTTTAAGGTTGTCAAAGTACAATTTGTGTTGGTTAAAAAATCTAGTTGCAATTGCTATTAATTTTAAAAAGTTCAGTTTATTAGCTCAATATTAGCTGACACATACTTTTTAACCACACAATATTACTTTTTTTTTAATGCATTTTAAAAAGTTTTATTTATATTTATATAATTCTATGTAATTCACAATATACCTTATTACCTTTGCAAGCTTTTATACTTTATTCTTATTTACAATAATATCATATTAAAGTAAACTAAAATGGAATATATGAATGTAATTGGAATTACTAAAGTTAAGAAATTTTACTACATATATATCTTGGTTTGTTGTAAATTTTAATGTGCATGAGGCATTGCGCCCACTGAGGATACCTTCCTGTGTTTTATCCTTGCCTTAGCCATCCTACCGAATATGAATTGAACCGAATATGGCAAAAAAAATCCCTCCAAAAAATAGTTCCACTTATATGGGACTGGCGCGTGTTAAATCTATTGTCCAATTTCTTAATACTGCTATAAGGCCAGGTTACATCAGTCCATCATAGTTGCTATCATGTGGATCTAATGTGAAGTTAATTTAACTAAAACAAACCAAATCATTTGAGTATTTACTTGTAGCTCATGCAAGATGCAGGGCAGCGGCTTGTAGGAGAACACGATTTTAGAAATATTTGTAAAATGGATGTTGGAAATGGAGTGTTAAATTACAAAAGAAGAATACTCAGTGTGGACTTTAAGAGGCTTTCTATAAGGTATCTATATTTTTTTTTATATAAACTTTATTTTATTAGGAACTTAATATTTTTGTGTTCTTGATACCTTATAACTGTCATACGGTATCATGTTATTATAGCATGATATTGTTTAATTTTATGATTGCAACTGATTAAGTTACATTAGTTCAGACAAGTAGGTATTTTCTCATTTATTTAAATGTATATAACTAGTGTGTAAAAGCACAGACTCGAACCCAGAAAGTGAATTTTATTTTAAACTTGTATGTTAATCAACCCCATAATAAACGTGTAAATGTTTGCTGTTAAATCAACATTTGAAATATACTTATTAGATAAACCTATTGTATTTTTTGTAGTGAGGATGCACCTTATGACTTAGTTGAGCTGACTGTAGTTGGTCAAGCCTTTTTGTGGCACCAAATACGCTGTATTGTTCATATATTATTTCTCATCGGTCAAGGAAAAGAAGAAAGTGATGTATGTATTTTATTAAATGTGTTACCATGCTACATGCTAAAACTTTTTCTTAACCATTGGAGTTTTCCCTGGTTTAATTTAAAAGGAAATTTCCTGGTTTTAAAAGTTATGAGGTAGCATTTCACTGTATAACTTTTTTTGTGTGATAAATAACATAGTGTTCGTTATGCATTATTAGTATTTTTGATTTAGTGATAAAATAATTTGTGAATCCTTAGTCGTGTTGTTGATTTTTTGCTTAATTGATAATTTCAACATTTTTAAAACTTGGAACATCAGCCATAATCAAAAATTAATTAACAATTAAAATTCTAATGACTTACATAGAAGTTTTTAATTTGAAAGCATTATTTCAATATTCAAAACATTATTTTAAAACATTACTTTTCAAACCAAATAATATACGAGCATATTCATATAATACTGTAGCTTCTTTTTTAAGGGAAAATAAAACCCCTAGTTTAGGTGGGTATTAAAATTTTAAAAATGTTAATTTGTAATTTTTATTTTTATCTTTTCAGGTTATTGACAAGTTATTAGACATTGAAAATTTTCCTCGAAAACCTCAATATGATATGGCCTCAGGTAAAGTAAATTTCGTTTGTTTAAAGTAAATTTAAAAAAAATAACAGTTAACAATTTATTTTTATATTTAATATGTATTTCCAGAATTTGGTATTAAGTGATGTGATGCTTCTTTCTATGGGACTATAGCATTATAGGTTATTTTAAATACAGAAATTTTTTGAGTGGTTCTGTGCTTGAAAGGCTGATGTTTTATAAGTAATTGTAAAAACCAAACTTAACAACCAAAACTTGAAACCAATTCATATCACTTAAAGTTTTTCTCATCATAGAGCATATTGACTTTACTTATTTTTTAAAAAATGATTTGAGTTTTATTTACACTTGAAGTATATAGTCTACCAATTGATGGGAAAACACTTTGAATACTGTTTCCAAATTCCAGACTATTAAAGTTTTCCCAGAAGTATTTTTTTAAAAAGTGCTGGTGTTTAATAATGATACTTTTTGAAGTAATGAAGTAATATATATATAGTAATGAAGTATTGAAGTATTGAATATTATGAAGTATTGAATGTAGTATTGAATGAAGTATTGAATGTAGTATTGAATGAAGTATTGAATGATGAAGTATTGAAGTATATAGTCTACCAATTAACGGGAAAACACTTTCCATACTGTTTCCTAATTCCAGACTATTAAAGTTTTCCAGAAGTATTTTTTTTTAAAGTGCTGATGTTTAATAATGATACTATTTGAAGTATATAGTAATGAAGTATTGAAGTATATAGTCTACCAATTAACGGGAAAACACTTTCCATACTGTTTCCTAATTCCAGACTATTAAAGTTTTCCAGAAGTATTTTTTTTTTAAAGTGCTGATGTTTAATAATACTTTTTCTTTTAAAGAGGTACCATTAGTGTTGTTTGATTGTACATATGAAGATGTAGAATGGATTTATGATGAAGATTCTTTAAAATTTGTCATCAAACAGATGCAAAATTTATGGACTCACCATGCTGTTAAGTAAGCCATTTATTTTTGAGAATTTTCTATTTGTTTAATACTTAATATTTTTGTATGTTTAACACATTTTCTAAACAGTTCTCTCCCCTATAGTGAACTGTTTTAAATCTTTCTAACATTTTACAAAAAAATTCTGTTCAGAATACAATATAAAGTGTAGTATTTGAAATATATAAGCTAATATTCAAATAAGACATGCCACTATTAAATAAACATGAATAATTATTTAAGTATAATTTTAATATAGTAGTCACTGCCTAATTGAATTCATTATTTACGTTTACCTTTATTTTTAATGCAGTTAAACAGCTTGTTTTTTTAAATCGAAAAGCCATATAGATGAATGTAAATACAGTAGCCGCCGCTTAAATGAATCACATCTGTCCTAGTACGTTTTGAACCAATAAATGCAATTTTGCAACTGTTCAGTTGCATTTAATTTTTACAATCTTAATTATAAAGTTTAAAAAATATAGGATGTCTTATATTCAAATTTGTTTAATTAAGATTTTAAAATTTCCTGTTTTTGTAGCTCTTTTTTTAATACTTATTGAAATTAAACTATATATTTTTTAAACTAGCAAAGTTTTTGATATAGTATGTGCACTTCATAAATAGTATGGATGTTTTCTGTAATGCTTTTTTGTTTTTATATATGAAGGACTGTAATCATAAAGAGGATGCTTGATGAACTAGAAACACTGTGCACAATAGAAACGCCCATTTTAAATCAAGCAGATTGCCTTTTGCCAGGAGTGAAGCCCCGTGTGTACAAAAGACTTCTAGATCGACAATGCTGTGGTAAGTATTATTTTTAAATATATTAAATGAAAAATGAAAATGGATTTTGTTCACATGAAATATGTTTCTTACAACAATGTCTTGCACAGTTTTTCTTCAAAAAACTATCTTATAGAATCTTAAAATTTCTTATTTTCCCCATTATATTCTTTAAAAGTCCTTGTTTTATCTTCCACACTACGTTTATAACGTAAAAAGTGGAAGGTATTATAATCGTTCAGTCCGTCTGTCTGTCCGTCACCCACTTTCATAGCCCAAACTACAAATGCTACGGACAAGTGCGATACGTCAAAAAATTCAGCACATCGAAATTAGAATACATTGAAAATTTCAGAAAAGAATTTGAATTCGAAGTACTTCAATTATTTAAAAATCTGCAAAATTTAATGCTCATTTAAAAAGCACAGGAAATTGCTAATTTAAAGATCATTTAAAAAGCATAGGAAGCCATTTTTATTAGAATTTAATCACCATTGCCATTAGCAACAATCGCTTGAGAAAGTTAAATTCTTTTAGATAATAAATTAAAATAAATTTATTTTTGCGACATCGATCAGTTTGAAATGACGTCAAATATATTTCACTACGAGATTCTTTGTATGTTGATATGAAATATTTTCATTCTATTTAAAAGCGAGGAATATGACATATTTATTCCTTGAAACAAACGATAAGTAATAATTATTGAATTTTCGAAATAAAATAAATGAAACCAGCCAAATTTAGCATGTAAATATTTAATATAGAATTAATGCTGTGTTTGGCGCTTTTTTACCTGTTAAACACAACTGTTGTGTGGAAGTGGGTTAAGTGACAGATTCTGTTACAAACCTACTTGTTTGTACTCATTTTGGTAACTTCAATATTGGATATTCAAAAAATAATACAACATATAGTTTTTTTTAAAGTAAAATGTTACGTACTGGATATTGTTTGAGGCACAAGTAATAATTTAGAAAAATGTCTAATATATAGTATGTAAAAATAACACTGTGCTCATAACTCAATGTAAACCTGCTTCTAAGTGACTGAAGTGTATAAACAGGTAATCACCTTTTTCTTCAAAATATTAGATTAAGAAATGGACATTTTTAATTTAATATTTTGTTCATAAATGTAATTAAAACACGATTAGGATAAGTACCAAGGTGCAATGTTATAACACCAGCATTCTTACTACCAAGGTACAGCTGGGGAAAAAAAACGATCCACCCTTCGTTTTTCGGCTGCTATTGGTCAAGGAATTTTGTGAAAGGTGTCATTTTCAGGAAATAGCTTAAGGAATTGAGAACTGGCAACCAAAATTTATAAAGGGGTCGTCTACATATTAAATTGAGTACCAACTTTGAAAATTCCAATGGCAACACCCAATTTTTTTTACATAAAAATGTTGAGCACCTTCAAAATACCTCATGTATAAAAAAGAATTATTTGTTTGCATTATTTGCCGAGATATTAAAGCATTAATTTTGAACGAGATTAGGGGGAAATCTCCAAATTGAAAAGGTAATATTTAGGGTGTCTTT
Organism: Oedothorax gibbosus; assembly: GCA_019343175.1. Lineage (NCBI taxonomy): Eukaryota > Metazoa > Arthropoda > Arachnida > Araneae > Linyphiidae > Oedothorax > Oedothorax gibbosus. Next base: position 6,504 of record JAFNEN010004960.1, read on the forward strand.
CGAAACGACAAGCTAAGAAAATGGTTACCATAATCTCGCCAAAGGATGGCTAGAATTAAACTTTTTCACTAATATTGTGATTTTTTTTAATGTTTTTACCTTTTTTTAAATTTAGATTTTAAAATTCAGAAATAAAATTAAGGGTGACGAGAAAAAGTTTTAAATTTAAATTAAGTCACACATACGATTATTTATAACGAACAATTTTCAAATACGATTAGTTACAATCAGTAGGACAACATGATTATTACATTTATGTTTTACATTTTATGCAAATTTTTGTTTCATTCATATTGCTACAAAAAGTTTGGGGACATATCCCATAAATATCCCTTTGACATATACCGACAGCCGAAAACCCGACAAGCCGAAACCCGACAAGCCGAAACCCGACAAGACGATATCCCGAATGAGTCAAAATCCCGAAACTAGATTTTTGTCCATTTCTCGATTTTTTTAATATAAAGATTTTTTAATATAGAGATATTTTTTTTAAATATTAGAGATAATTTATTTATTTATTTATTTAGTCAGTTAGTTATTTAATCAGTTAGTTAGTCACTTAGTCAGTTAGTTAGTCAGTCAGTCAGTAAGTTAGTTAATCAGTTAGTTAATCAGTCAGTTAGTCTGTTAGTTAGTCAGTCATTTAGTCAGTCAGTTAGTTAGTAAGTCCGTTAGCTAGTCAGTCAGTCAGTCAGTCAGTCAGTTAGTCTGTTAGTAGACAGTCAGTTAGTCTGTTAGTTAGACAGTCAGTTAGTCAGTGAGTTAGTTAGTCAGTCCGTTATTTAGTCAGTCAGTCAGTGAGTTAGTTAGTCAGTCCTTTATTTAGTCAGTCAGTCAGTTAGTCAATTAGTCAGTTAGTTAGTCAGTCCGTTAGTCCAGATTGACTAACTTAGTCTAACTTACTGTCAATTAGTTAGTCAGTGAACTGACTAACTAACTAACTGACTAACTAACGGACTAACTGACTGACTAACTAACTGACTGACTGACTAACTGACGGACTGTAACTAACCGACCTACTAACTAACCGACTGACTAACTAACCGACTGACTAACTAACCGACTGACTGACTAAATAAGTAGCTAATAAAAACTAAATAACTAACTAAATAAGTAAATAAATAAATAAGTAATCTCTAATAATATATTTTTTAATCGAGAAATGACAAAATCTTTTTTTTCGGGGATTTCGACCCATTCGGGATCTCGTCTATGTCGGGATTAGGCCCTTTCGGGATTTCGGCGTTCGAGATTCTGGCTTGTTCGGTATTTTGGCTTTCGGGATTAGGTCCGAACCCCGGCCTCACTTTATCGGTAATATAAACTACATATTACAAACGCGAGTTACGATCTTAACATGATATTTAAGGAAAGCAAAAAAAAATTACGCAGAATGATTTGGCAATGATTTTTACCAAAGCAGTGGACACTAATCATTTTAAATAATCAATGTGGTAACAAAGAAATATACTAAACACCGAATTCCAATAATATTTTAGGGTATTTAATTTTAATATAAAACACACTTTTTGAAATTGTATTGGAAATAACATACATTCAAAAACATAGTAATCGATATAATTTAATGTTAATTATACAAACCAAAATACATTGTATGCACTTGAAACAAGAAAAGATTTTTAGACATTTGACAGACATCAATAATTTGAATAAATATTTACCAAAAACGCTTTTCAAAACCCCCAAACGATAATGCAAGTTAGGATCCATTTGCTAAGTAATTTTTTTCACGGTCCCTAAAATTCGTTTTTTTCAGTATTTTTACAATAACTCGGCAAAATTGGTGTTGATTAAAAAATTCAGGATTTTGGTTCTACTTGATCTACTTTATCGATTTATGTAACAAAAATTTTGGGGTTGCTTTTCATGTTTTATTTTTTCTTATTAAATTTAAATAAAAAAATAATAAAAATGAAAAATTGATGAAAAAACTTGTGTGATTTGTTTTTGGAAGATTAAGAAGTATATAATGAAAAAAAAATGTGGTTTAATTCATTTATTGTGGAGTATGAATAAAAGTTTGTGAAACTTTTTAACATTATGGGCGTTCAACTTTGAATGCTTATATCTCAACAAATAAAGCAAATTAATAAATTTCCTTTTGGATCTGGTATTTTGAAGATGATAAACATTTTTATTAAAAAAAATTGGGTTTTTGCTATTGGAATTTTCAAAGTGGTACTCAATTTAATATGAGACGACCCTTATACAAATTTTGGGTTTCAGTTCCAATTCCTTACGCTATTTCCTGAAAAATGACACCTTTCACAAAATTCCTTGACCAATAGCAGCCGAAAAACGAAGGGTGGATCGTTTTTTCCCCCCAAGCTGTACCTTTAAATATGCTCGAATGTATCAGATTCATAATATAAGTTTGTAATTTTAAAAGAATGTACCCGCGACTCAGTGGTTGAGAATTATTACGTGTCTGCCTCATAAGCCCAAGTTTGCGGGCGACGACCCCTGGCTGAGTCATTAGATTTTCTGGATGGGAAAGTCGTGGGCATGCATGTCATATAATTATGTGGCGTGTAAAAGATCCCTTGAGTACCAATTTGGATTGGGTTCTCTCAGCAAAATTAAATCTTGGCATGTTTTAACATCCACTTAGAGCTCAGATTCATTGTAAACTTAGCGTCAAAATTGGTAGTGAGAGCCGCCTAGATGGTGCCACAAAGAATGGTTCTCAGTACTGGGGAATATGCAGTGTCTGCAAAGTCTTGACTGCCAATAAAACAGCCCCGTTGGAAAGAAAAAGAATGTACCCCTTCTTAGTTAAAACAAAATTTTTTTAAACAAAAAATTCCATTGAAAAACAGCTCTAGATCTTTCATGCATCTTAGTGCAAACACAGTATTGATTTTGTACAAAACATAAGCTTATTTTCTATACAGATTCACATAAACTTTGAGTGCTTTGGAACTGTACATAATTGTAATATACATGTATAATATCACAAGGCCATTTTCATATTCACAAATATTACTGTCTGAAAAATGGAAAGATATGTTTAATGAAGACAAAATAGCTTAAATTTTGGGTTTAAATAACATTTCTTTTATTATATTTAAACGCTAAAGAAGTGATATTTTTTGAAAGCTCTTTGGGTAGCGAGAATTTTAATGTATATTTCCAAACACAAGTGACAATTGTGGAACTTTTACATTGGTGCTGTTTACATCATGAAGAGTCCAGGGGGAAAAAACCCTCATCGACAGGATATCTGTCGGTATTCGGCCTCTTGGCAAGTCATCACCCAAACTTGTGTAAGAAAACAGTTTCTCACTTGGTTCTTCTCTAGCAGCAACTCTGAGACACGAATCTCATGTTTGTATTGCGAGAGAAGAAAACCCAAAGGGAGGGAAAACCCGGTTTTTGTCGCGGATGTCTGTTAGCAGACCTGAATACGGGAAATTCCTAGTTTTCAGTTGCTCTTCCCGGACTCTTAGTTATTATAGATACCTCAAGATCTTTGAATCACTCAGAAAACAATTTACCTTAAAGTTAAAGTTTTAAAACTT
>JAFNEN010004962.1:0-11108 GCA_019343175.1 Oedothorax gibbosus
GTTCCCTATTATTGTGCTTACCCTGTCGCTTTATCAACTACTCAATGGTTAATCAGAAAATACAATGAAAAGTTCCACAAATAATTTTTTAAAGTAAATTAGTGCAGAATTGATGTAACGTTACCTTAAAAATTGTGTTAACGTTACACAGTTTATTATTTTTTACAGTGCAATGATATAATATTAAATAGTATACCTTTTTAAAACATAACTAAACTATAATATAAAGTATTATTTAAAGTTTTTATCAACTCTAAACTTTCAAAATAAAGCTTTTTTACTATAAATCTATTGATACAATTTATACAAAATTATTTTAACTTCTATTCTTTTCAAAATTAATTTGTTTAAATTATGCGCAAGGTTATTAGTCGTTTTATTAAATTTTTTCTTTCTCATTTTTATAAAAAATGAAAGTCAATTAGTATTCTGACAATTAATACTCAAAAGTAACACTTGCTGCAAAAACTGTAACATTGTCTCATTAAATACACATCCTCCATCATTTCGTATTAAATCGGTGTCACATATAGAGCTTAACAGTAATTAGCTGTCCTGATATTCTTCAGAAAATTAGAAAGTATTGCCTATTTCTAAAATAGAAACGATTGAGAACACAGTTGAACAATTTAGCTATTAATTAGAAACTATTTCTCTTGCATTCGAGATTAAGTTCAAGATAATATATTGCTCGAATAATTTCCTAGAATTGGGGAATAGATAGATATTAAAGCAATTGGACTGTCTTAATGAATACCTTCTGAATTTCATTTAGATTATTCAAAGCAGAAGTTAACGTAATACCAATATTAGCTTTAAATTAATACGCTCATGAAATATTACCAGAAGATAATCATTGCTTGTTATGTGCGTATGTGTATCTTTGCGTGTGTATATTTAACAGCGGAAAATGCATCTTAAGTATTAAAATATAAATGATGTAGTTTTGAATAATTCGGTTCAAATATTGTTATACAACAACCATTGTCATACATATCCAAATTCATTCCAACATCAAAAGTGTCATTATATAAACCATATTTCCACTGAATGATAATATAAATGTACAATGCTTTTTTTTTGCTTCTAACGAATTATTTGCTAATTTAAAGTAGATTTCGAATTGGGAAAATAATGTATATATCCATTTATTTATCACGTATAAAATATTTTTCAAATAACTCTACCCTTAACTCCTAGAACGTAAAAAATCAGAGTTAATAATAAAAAATAGTTATTTGTCACAATAGGGCAGACGCAATTACTTTTTTGAAACATAAAACTTTTTAATTGCCTAGTGTACATTCATTTATACTTTCTATATATTACCACATAAACTTTTTTTTTACTAAACTAATAAACATCATTGAGTCGTCAATCAATGTTAAATTAGTTTCACCTAAAAATGGTTCCTAATAACTGCAACTCCTGTGTGGTGAAACGTTACACTAGTTTTTGGTTTTAGGTTGAACCATTTTTTAGACTTCGGAAACCCAAAACCTGAAAATGATTCGACCGAAAAGCAAGAAATTTTAAATTTAGTTTCAACAAATTTTTCGTTGCCGTCGCATTTGCGTAAGCCGTTTTTATTCATATTCTTAAAAAAAACCTGAATATTTGAAACAAACTTCTTTAAAATAAAATATATCCTCAATTAAAAAACAAAACTTAAGGTTTTTGTATTACGATATGTAACACTTGTAAATACATTTATGGGGGCTTGGGAGTCCAGTCGGTTAACGCGTTCGCCTTGCATGCGGAAGGTCCCAGGTTATGGACCGGACATCGCCAAAATAACTGCCGACCTCTAAACTGCCCGTTCAGCCAAAAATGTCCGACGAATAATACCCCGTGTAGAGGGACTTCACGTTAAATATGCTCCAAAGTACCAACGCGGCCAACGATGGCGCCCTTAACTGTTGCGTTGGGTGCCCACTCAGGTGTCAGTTCGTCACTTGACTGTGATTCTAAATGACGATGCCCGTCCCGTCGCCAACAGCCCTCGTGTAGCTCTAGTGCGATGAAAATTCAAACTAACCTAACCTTAAGACACTTACTTTGAAGTAAACTCACCTCAATGCACTCTTTGACTGCTTCTTTCATGCCCAGCTTCCTAGCAGATCGGTACACTTCATTCAGCTCCTGGCAGGTCACCCGCAATCGGCCCGTGTACATAAACTCTAGGAGGATCCCGAAGGCATTGGCAGTCACGTTGGGCAAGTGGAGCTAACGAGATAACAATCGAGGTAATTTGGGCAAACAGAGAAAGAGCATTGGATCGAACTAAATAACCAAAAATGATGACGATACGGTTTTGTTCGAATTGGACTCCTATGACGACTGCAGTCTTGTAAAAATAAGAAAATAGTATGTAATAATCAAGATTATTTTCTTTAATAACTAGGGGTGTGGCGAATAAAGTATTATTCACACGACTTTCAAGTAACATGCAATACTTCAATGCATTTGGAGGCAATTCATTATGTACTCAATAATACGATAAGGTTATTTGAATAAAAAGAATAAAAGTTCTATTCTTATTTGAATAAAAGTTCTATGAAAGCTACTATTTTCGCATTTGTGATTGTCTCAAAAGCCTTATAAGGTAAAAACTTAGTACAGCTTTGAGAAAAAAACCGATTCACCCTTCGTTTCTCGGCTGCTATTAATCAAGATATTTTGTGAAAGGTGTCATTTTTCAAGAAAAAGCGTATGGAATTGATTGCCGGCATTAAAAATTGTATAAGGGGTCGTCTACATATTGAAATGAGTACTAACTTTGAAAATTCCAATGGCAACATCCAATTTTTTTTTAAATAAACATATTTATCATCTTCAAAATACTCAATATCCAAAAGAAAATGAATTTCTTTGCATTATTTGTTGAGATATAAGCATTCAAACTTGAACGCCCATAATGTTAAAAAAAGTTTCACAAACTTTTATTCATACCGCCACAAATAAAATGAATTAAACAAAGATTTTTTTATTATATACTTCTTAATCTTCCAAAAACAAATCACAGAAGTTTTTTCATATATTTTTTTTTATTTTTTTTTATTTAAATTTAAATCAGAAAAATAAAACATAAACAGCAACCCTACATTTTTTTTACATAAATTGATAAAGTAGATCAAGTAGAACCAAAATCCCAAATTTTTTAATTCAACAACAATTATTTGCCGAGTTATTCTAAAAAAACTGAAAAAAAAAACGAATTTTAGGGACCGTGTAAAAAATTACTTGGCAAATTTGATCCTAACTTGCATTATTGTTTGGTGGTTCAAAAGAGTTTATTGGTAAATGTTTATTCAAATTATTATTATTGTCTGTCAAATGTCTAAAAATATTTTCTTGTTTCAAGTTCATACCCAATGCATTTTTTGTATAATTAACATTAAATTATATCGATTACTATGTGTTTAAATGTATGTTATTTCCAATACAATTTCAAAAAGTGTGTTTAAGATTAAAAATTAAATACTCTAAAATATTATTGGAATTCGGCTTTTAGTTTATTTCATTGTTACCGCATTGATTATTTAAAATTATTAGTGCCCACGGCCTTTGTTAACAATCATTGCCAAATCATTTAACGTTTTTATTTTTTATTTTTGCTTTCCTTAAATATCGCGGAATTTTTATAAGCGGGTCTCTGACCAAGCACGTAACCTGAATATATATGGGTAATTCCATACAAAATTATCCTGTCTGTAGTGTAAGTCACGTTTGTAAAAAGTGATGATGATTCATTTAAATAATCATATTCATGCAAATCATATTCATGTAAATAATCATATTCATGTAAATAATCATATTCATGTAAATAATCATATTCATGTAAATAATCATATTCATGTAAATAATCATATTCATGTAAATATTTGCTATGTAAATAAATTATTATATTCGAAAATATGTGCTTTTTAAATAATCGTTGTATGTATGATTTAATATAAAATTGAAATGTTTCATCTTTTAGCCTTTATTTTATTACTGAATTTTAAAATCCAAAAATTGTTTTAAAAAACGCATCCAAAAAATCACCGTATTAGTGAAGAAGGTTTAATTCTAGCATCCTTTTGGCGAGAATATGTTAGCTCGTCTTTTTGAAAAAACAACCTAAATCTAACCTTTTTTCCCCTTAATTTCCCCTTAAGCGCGTTTAAAATTAATGCTTTAATATCTCTTCAAATAATGCAAAACAAATAAATCTTTTTTATATCTAGGGTATTTTGAAGGTGCTGAACATTTTCTATGTAAAATAATTGAGTGTTGCTATTGGATTTTTCAAAGTTGGTACTTATTTCAATATGTAGACGACCCCGTTTACAATTTTTAATGCCAGTAATTAATTTCTTACGCTTTTTCCTGAAAAATGACACCTTTCACAAAATCTCTTGATCAATAGCATCCGAGAAACGAAGGGTGAATCGTTTTTTTCCCAGCTGTACAGCCTGACAAGTACTAAGAACACGTTACCGAATTTCCCATAGATCGTTAAGTTAAAGCTGTAGAATGGTTTTAGACAAAAAACCAGGTACTGTTTACCAGGTACAGCTGGGGAAAAAAAAACGATCCACCCTTCGGTTTTCGGCTGCTATTGCTCAAGGAATTTTGTGAAAGGTGTCATTTTTCAGGAAATAGCGTAAGGAATTGAAAACTGGCAACCAAAATTGTGAAAGGGGTCGTCTACATATTAAAATGAGTACCAACTTTGAAAATTCCAATGGCAACACCCAATTTTTTTTACATAAAAATGTTCAACACCTTCAAAATACCCCAGGTATAAAAAAGAATTATTCATTTTGCATTATTTACTGAGATATTAAAGCATTAATTTTGAACTCTCTTAGGGGGAAATCTCCAAATTGAAAAGGTAATATTTAGGGTGTCTTTTCGAAACGACAAGCTAACAAAAGGGTTACCATAATCTCGCCAAAGGATGCTAGAATTAAACCTTCTTCACTAATATTGTGATTTTTTTTATGTTTTTACCCTTTTATTTAATTTCAGATTTTAAAATTCAGAAATAAAATAAAGGGTAGACGAGAAAAAGTTTTAATTTTAAATTAAGTCACACATACGATTATTTATAACGAACAGATTTTCAAATGCGATTAGTTACAATCAGATAGACAAACATGATTATTACATTTATGTTTTACATTTTATGCAAATTTTTGTTTCATTCATATTGCTACAAAAAGTTTGTTTAAAATTCGGCGCACTGGGTCTGGGACAAATCCCGACAATAGATTTTTGTCCATTTCTCGATTTTTTTAATATAGAGATTTTTTTTTAAATATTAGAGATTATTTATTTAGTTAGTTATTTAGTCAGTTAGTTATTTAGTCAGTTAGTTATTTAGTCAGTTAGTTATTTAGTCAGTTAGTTAGTCACTTAGTTAGTCAGTCAGTTAGTTAGTCAGTCAGTAAGTTAGTTAGTCAGTCAGTTAGTCAGTCAGTTAGTCAGTTAGTTAGTATCTCAGTAAGTTAGTTAGTCAGTCAATTAGTCTGTTAGTTAGACAGTCAGTTAGTCAGTGAGTTAGTTAGTCATTCCGTTAGTTAGTCAGTCAGTTAGTTAGACAGTCAGTTAGTCAATCAGTCAGTTAGTCAGTCCGTTAGTTAGTCACTCCGTTAGTTAGTCCAGACTGACTAACTTAGTCTACCTTACTGTCAAATGGTTAGTCAGTGAACTGACTGACTCACTGACTAACTGGCTGACTAACTAACTGACTAACTGACTGACTAACTAACTGACTAACTAACTGACTAACTAACGGACTAACTGACTGACTAACTAACTGACTGACTGACTATCTGACTGACCAACTGACTGACTAACTAACTAACGGACTGACTAACTAACTAACCGACTGACTAACTAACCGACTGACTGACTGACTAACTAACTGACTGACTAACTAACGGACTGACTAGCTGACTAAATAACTAAACAACTAACTAAATAAGTAAATAAAACAATAAGTAATCTCTAATATTTTTTTTTTAAAAAATCGAAAAATGGACAAAAATATATTTTTTCGTGATTTCGACCCGTTCGGGTTTCGTCTATGTCGGAATTATGGCCTTTCGGGATTTCGGCGTTCGAGATTCTGGCTTGTCGGTATTTTGGCTTTCGGGATTGTGTCCGGAACCCCAAGTCACTTTATCGGTAATATAAACCACATATTACAAAACGAGAGTTATGATCTTAACACGATATTTAAAGGAAAGCACAATAAAATTACGCAGAATCATTTGGCAATGATTTTTAACCAAGGCAGTGGGCACTAATCATTTTAAATAATCAATGTGGTAACAATAAAATATGCTAAACACCGAATTCCAAAAATATTTTAGGGTATTTAATTTTTCATTTCAAACACACTTTTTGAAATTGTATTTGAAATAACATACATTCAAAAACAGTAATCGATATAATTTAATGTTAATTATACAAACAAAATACATTGTATGCACTTGAAACAAGAAAAGATTGTTATACATTTGACAGACATCAATAATTTGAATACACATTTACCAAAAACGCTTTTCAATCACCAAACGATAATGCAAGTTAGGATCCAATTTGCTAAGTAATTTTTTACACGGTCCCTAAAATTCGTTTTTTTCAGTATTTTTACAATAACTCGGCAAATAATTGTCGTTGAATTAAAAAATTCGGGATTTGGGTTCTACTTGATCTACTTTATCGATTTATGTAACAAAAATTTGGGGTTGCTGTTCATGTTTTATTTTTTCATATTTAAATTTAAATAAAAAAATAATAATAATGAAAAATTGATGAAAAAACTAGTGTGATTTGTTTTTGGAAGATTAAGAAGTATATAATGAAAAAAAAAATTTGGTTTAATTCATTTTATTTGTGGAAGTATGAATAAAAGTTTGTGAAACTTTTTTAACATTATGGGCGTTCAACTTTGAATGCTTATATCTCACCAAATAAAGCAAATTAATAAATTTTCTTTTGGATCTGGGGTATTTTGAAGATGATAAACATTTTTATATTAAAAAAATTGGGTGTTGCGATTAGAATTTTCAAAGTTGGTACTCAATTTAATATGTAGACGACCCCTTATACAATTTTGGTTGCCAGTTCTCAATACCTTACGCTATTTCCTGAAAAATGACACCTTTCACAAAATTCCTTGACCAATAGCAGCCGAAAACCGAAGGGTGGATCGTTTTTTTTCTCCCCAGCTGTACCAGGTTTTTGGTCTAAAACCCACTTGTTTTTAATCAGCAGCCTCCAAAACGTAAAGATAGCACATTTAATTTCCGACGCGTATTTTAGACCCTATCGCAATACTTTAATATCATATTTTATATTAGGTGGTTGAAAGGTAAAAAGTTTATTCTTTGCCTGTCACGCATGTTTACTTAAAACCATGGCCTACTCAATTTTAAGGCCACAGAAACTCTACGTGACATCCCGCTAACCGTCCGATTCGGATAGTCGGTTTTTCTGAAGGAAAAGTACATCACTTCTTCGTGCATGACAAACTATACTTTTCAGGTCCCGAAAAAGGTTTGTTCCTCTCTTTCGGAACAGCCGACAACCCGAACCGTACAGAGAGTATGACGTCACAGCGCTTCTCTGGCCTTAATAGTTGTCATAAGTTGCTTAGATAATTTCATTTTTATAGGATTGTAAATCAGGAAGTTTATTATTTATATTTAATCTTTACCATTGTATTATTGTTAACGGCTTCTATCGAAAAAATAAACTTTATGCATTTAATTAATTTACAGAATAATGCAAGATAACTTCTTTTCTTTAAAAAATATATTAAACTATGAAACATATCTAACAATGTTTAACAAAACCTTCATGTAAATTATTTTACGTGATGGTGGACGTGAATTTAAACATACTTTCACGAATTTTCAATAAAAAGTTTTTACTATTTTTTTTAATAATTTATCGATTCATTTAGATAAAATAGAAAATGCACTTTCAAATAAAATACTGACTTTAGCAGGTACCAATCTAAATGATTTCATACTTAAAAATGTAGAAAAATTGAAATAAAAATCCATTAAATTTATGCAACAGTCATTGCCTTTGAAAGGAAAATGGATTACTTAAATTGTCTTCATTACAATGCATGGCTTAAAAAGTTTTAAAAACGCTTGCATTTTTCCATTGAAGAGCACAAAATAGAAACGATAGTTTATTACTTATGTAAGAAGCATAAAAACAGAACAATTAATGGTATATTTAGGGAATTTATCTTATGGAGAATGTTCGTACTATTCTCAAAGTTAAATCTTTATAATATGGCAAGACATAGTTATTAATATTTCTTTAATCACTTCAAAATAATCCTTAAACTTACATAATGAACATCACTAAAGCCCGGCTTGACCAAAACCTCAGAAAAATACGGCGAGTAACATGCCAGCACAGCCTTGTGAGCCTTAAACTCTTTTTCTTGTACAACAATGAGCACATCTGTCATTGATTTTTCCTTCCACAAGTCAACAGCATACTCCCCGAGCCGAGCGTGGTGAGCTCCGTTTAAGCTATTTAATAAACACGACTGAGTCCTGTCTTTGATGAGACGGACAGATGCTTGGACGCGGACGGGGTTGTCTATTCTATTCAGGAATTTTTCGATGATTTGCTGGTTGCTTTTGTTGCGATTCTGTCATACAAAAATACTTGTATCAATGAATGTTAAAAGTTTAAACATTTAAATGAAATATATCTTATATTTAGATAATCTCTTATAAACGTTTTGTTTTTGAATGGGGCAACTATTTTGACAGATTAAGCTTATATTCTAGACTCGGATTACTCTCCAGAACTGAGAGCCAATTTTTGTGGCACTATCTAGGCGGCTCTCTCTACCCATTTTATCGCTTATATTATAATGTAATTGAGCTCTCTGCGGATGTTAAAGAATTCCAAGATTTAATTTTTTCGAGAGCACCCAAGGGCCAAATGGGCACTCAAGAAATCTTTTTCATGTCACATAATCCTATGACATACATGCAGACGACTTTCCCATCTTGAAAAAAATCTGTCGACTCAGCCGGGGTCTTACATAGGCTGAGTACTTCAGTACTTTAGTGTTTGGAACGCATTTTAGAAAAAGTGCATTACTATTCCGTTGCAAAATTGTATTCCCAAATTGACACATATGTAATTTATTACGTTTTTCGCAGCATAACAAAACTTCGCTTATATCACATTTTAAAGATGAAATCATGCTACTTGGGACTCTTTTAATGGCTTGCATTGACAATTTTGTAGGAAGTTTTGTTAAAAATATGTTTAAAACCCACGCAAAAAACGCCCACAACAACGTGTTTTTTTATTTGAGTTGCCTGCTTATACTTGCATTTTCAAATCATCACAACTATTTTTAATACCAATGTAAAATTTATTTTTAATATTCATATTTCCAGCAATACTGTGATAATAGAATAATGTCTAAGAAATAAAATATTTGTAAACGTTTAAAATATCTTACTTTAAAAAAAATCATGCTAACAAAAATCATCTATAATAAAATTCATTGAAAAACTAATTTGTATCTCATTTGATATGAAGAAAACAAGATGTTATTATCTATTCAAATACTATAATAAAATAAGTTTCTAATTCTACGAAAAGTGATAGAAAAAGTTCTATAAATATTCAATTTATTGTATATAACATTTATTTCCTTCATATACATATTGGAATTTATATATAAAATTTGGCATTGTCTAGACAAAATAATGCTAACTTATATTCATGAAGCATTCCATACGAAAAGATAAATATATTATTCTTCCTGAGGTTATAAATACGCCGAACTAGTGCAAAAAAAATCTTATTTCAAATGCTCCAAATTAGTGTGTGTGGAACAAAGATTTCTTGGCACATTCAAGAGCCTAGTTTAAACGCGTCATCATAAAATTTAAAATTCACCGAAACTAGTTATTATTTGTCTGCATATCTTTCACAAACAAAAATTTAACAAACAATTGTAAAAGAAAAAGGTTAACATAGTTTGACGAAGTTTTAATGAAAACTTGTTTTTTGCAATGTGGCCGCTTTATTAGCGGCTAAGCCTTTTCAGAATCAGCCTATTCCCCAGAAAAGAGAGCCATTTTTTTGTGGCACCATCTAGGCGACTTTCGCTACCAATTTTGACCTTCAGATTACAATGATTCTGAGCTCTTAATGTATGTTGGAGTGTGCCGAGATTTAATTTTGGCGAGCGAACCCAAGCCAAATGGTCCCTCCAGGGATATTTTACATGCCACATAATCATATGACATGCGTGCCCATGATTTTCCCATCCAGAGAATCTGACAACTCAGTCGGGGCTCAAACCCGCAAACTTGGGCTTATGAGGCGGGCACGTAATACCTCTCAGCCACTGAGCCGCAAGTTTTAAGGGGACACGGTACCACTTTCAAATTTTTTTTCTCATGTACTTCAAACTGTTTTACATAAGAATTGATATCCAAAGGCCCCCGCCAGATAAGACGGTGAAAAATGCCCCCATTCCAATCGGGCTAATTTTTTTGCTGAAAATACCTTATAAAATGGACAACTTCTCAGCCAAGTTTCAGCACTAAAATATGATGCGTTTTTGAGTAAAAAATAAAAGTTTTTTTATTTTTAAATGGAATGTTCCCTGAATCTGTTTGATAATATCCAAAAAACTGCTCATGAGTTTTTAGATATCATTGAGTAGTATTCTCAGAAAAATCCGCTCTTAAATCTGATCGAGTGATCATTGTTAAAAATGCGATTTTATTTTTCAAAAAAACATTTTTATGCTAAAATCGTTTGATACACCTTAGCTTTCTATCTCTACATGTTCCTCTAACATCAATCTACAATATATAATTTTTTCAGATTTTTTAAAATATTAGATGATAGGTTTTAAGAATATTTTATTTTTTAAACTGATTTTTCGCACTACTTACTCGGCAGATGGACACCCCTAACAGAGGCAGGGAAATTCAATCTGGTAAGATTCCTTCAAGAACAGGAATCGCACTAAATCCTTTAGTACAGTCACATATTTTTTTTCTACATCATCCTCTTGTTTTTTATTGTCTTGTCTCATCATCTCT
>JAFNEN010004965.1:0-19292 GCA_019343175.1 Oedothorax gibbosus
CCTTTAGGACACAGACAATTATGCCTCGTAATTCACAAGACAAATAATTTAAACCGATTAGTTTTAAGAGATTAGTTAACTTAAATTGTTCAATAAAAATAATTTTGAAAACATCCATCGTCACTTGACTGCGGTTCAAATTACGACGCCCGCCCGTCGCCAATTGCCACCGTGTAGCTCTGATAATGCCTGACTTTGAAGAAAACGCATAACACCGAAATCGTGAAATTCTTTATTAAAAATTACTTAATTAACCAATTTTAATAACCAATTAAACAGACCACTGACTTACTATTTCCAGCCTCCTTTAGGACACAGACAATTATGCCTCGTAATTCACAAGACAAAAATTTAAACCGATTAGTTTTTAAGAGATTAGTTAACTTAAATTGTTCAATAAAAATAATTTTGAAAACATCCATCGTCACTTGACTGCGGTTCAAATTACGACGCCCGCCCGTCGCCAATTGCCACCGTGTAGCTCTGATAATGCCTGACTTTGAAGAAAACGCATAACACCGAAATCGTGAAATTCTTTATTAAAAATTACTTAATTAACCAATTTTAATAACCAATTAAACAGACCACTGACTTACTATTTCCAGCCTCCTTTAGGACACAGACAATTATGCCTCGTAATTCACAAGACAAATAATTTAAACCGATTAGTTTTAAGAGATTAGTTAACTTAAATTGTTCAATAAAAATAATTTTGAAAACATCCATCGTCACTTGACTGCGGTTCAAATTACGACGCCCGCCCGTCGCCAATTGCCACCGTGTAGCTCTGATAATGCCTGACTTTGAAGAAAACGCATAACACCGAAATCGTGAAATTCTTTATTAAAAATTACTTAATTAACCAATTTTAATAACCAATTAAACAGACCACTGACTTACTATTTCCAGCCTCCTTTAGGACACAGACAATTATGCCTCGTAATTCACAAGACAAATAATTTAAACCGATTAGTTTTAAGAGATTAGTTAACTTAAATTGTTCAATAAAAATAATTTTGAAAACATCCATCGTCACTTGACTGCGGTTCAAATTACGACGCCCGCCCGTCGCCAATTGCCACCGTGTAGCTCTGATAATGCCTGACTTTGAAGAAAACGCATAACACCGAAATCGTGAAATTCTTTATTAAAAATTACTTAATTAACCAATTTTAATAACCAATTAAACAGACCACTGACTTACTATTTCCAGCCTCCTTTAGGACACAGACAATTATGCCTCGTAATTCACAAGACAAATAATTTAAACCGATTAGTTTTAAGAGATTAGTTAACTTAAATTGTTCAATAAAAATATTTTGAAAACATCCATCGTCACTTGACTGCGGTTCAAATTACGACGCCCGCCCGTCGCCAATTGCCACCGTGTAGCTCTGATAATGCCTGACTTTGAAGAAAACGCATAACACCGAAATCGTGAAATTCCGGCTAAGTCCCTCAAAAAGTCGGCACTTAGAAAAATTTCGAACATGAAACAGCGAAATCGTGAAATTCCGGCTAAGTCCCTCAAAAAGTCTGCACTTAGAAAATTTAACATGCACAGCGAAATCATGAAATTCGGCTAAGTCCCTCAAAAAGTCGGCACTTAGAAAAATTTCGAACATGAAACAGCGAAATCGTGAAATTCCGGCTAAGTCCCTCAAAAAGTCGCACCTTATGAAAAATTCTTGAAATTGAACAGCGGAAATCGTGAAATTCCGGCTAAGTCCCTCAAAAAGTCGGCACTTAGAAAAATTTCGAACATGAAACAGCGAAATCGTGAAATTCCGGCTAAGTCCCTCAAAAAGTCTGCACTTAGAAAAATTTAACATGCCACAGCGAAATCATGAAATATCGGCTAAGTCCCTCAAAAAGTCTGCACTTAGAAAAATTTCGAACATGAAACAGCGAAATCGTGAAATTCCGGCTAAGTCCCTCAAAAAGTCGCACTTAGAAAAATTTCGAACATGAAACAGCGAAATCGTGAAATTCCGGCTAAGTCCCTCAAAAAGTCTGCACTTAGAAAAATTTAACATGCCACAGCGAAATCATGAAATATCGGCTAAGTCCCTCAAAAAGTCGGCACTTAGAAAAATTTCGAACATGAAACAGCGAAATCGTGAAATTCCGGCTAAGTCCCTCAAAAAGTCGGCACTTAGAAAAATTTCGAACATGAAACAGCGAAATCGTGAAATTCCGGCTAAGTCCCTCAAAAGTCTGCACTTAGAAAAATTTAACATGCCACAGCGAAATCATGAAATATCGGCTAAGTCCCTCAAAAAGTCGGCACTTAGAAAAATTTCGAACATGAAACAGCGAAATCGTGAAATTCCGGCTAAGTCCCTCAAAACCACAACTAATTATTCAAGTTCACAATTCAAATAATTCATTTTCGAAAACGTAACCGCGAAACGAATACGGCAAAAACCGTCATTTCGTGGTTTCGCGTTTTGCTGCGAGCGCGTAAAGAATGGATTCTTAACTTGTGCGCCGGTGTCCATACCCTCCCTTAAGTTATTAGTAGTATTCCTCCGTAAAGAGGGCGTACGGCGTTCCTGCTGAGGGAGAGGCCGCAGGAATCCGACCGCACGCCCGGTTCATATTTCTCCGATTCGGCTTGCGAACCATCGCACCAACCGAACTGTCATTTCAATTTTAGAGTCCCAACATATTTCCAAGTCCGGCTTGCCAACGACCGACTTTTCATTTCAATTCAATTCCGCGATGTGCACCATCATCGCATCAACCGACTTGCCATTTCGGTTTTCGTCCAACGCGCGGGGGGGCAACGCGTAATTCTTGGGTAGGAACGACACGCCGCACGCTTCATTGCCAACCATCTACCCCCTATATAAGGCGCAGAACAGCAACTACTACCTACCCAAAACCAGTTCCGACGTTCCCCCTCCGCTTTCTCGTCGGCGCGTTTCCCCCACTACGGGAGGAAAAAAAAAAACCTCTGGACCTACAACCTGCTTTAGCCGAACGGGTGACGAGAGGTGGTCCGTTTGCCGTACTTTGTACTTTGAAACTCGTTCGGACTTAGAAAAAAGTCGGGACTCTGAAATTCGTTCGGACTCTGACATATTTTTCGACATTTTCGCTGATTTGTTTTGAAAAGTATTGAGCACAAACACCCAAACATTCTTAGTTAGAAACGATTTTTTATCGATTTAAATTACTCAATTAAGAAATAAAATAATTCAAAGAACATTTGTTGACTGCTTTTTATTATTTAAGTGTCGTAATTATTAAATTAAATCCACTTTAGAAACGGTCATTACGGCCACTGCAAGAGTTGGGTTTGTTTTTGAAAACTTTCGAGCGTAAAACGCAAACTATCACAATTAAATACAATTATTTCTACATTCAAATTACTCAATTAAGAAATAAAATAATTCAAAGAACATTTGTTGACTGCTTTTTCTTATTTAATTTTCGGAATTATTAATGAAAACTTACATTACAAACTTGCATTACGGGCCTCGGACAGAGTGCGGTTTGTTTGAAAACTTACGAACATGAAAAGCAAACTTTCACCATTAAAAACAATTTTTTCTACATTCAAATTACTCAATTAAGAAATAAAATAATTCAAAGAACATTTGTTGACTGCTTTTTCTTATTTAATTTTCGGAATTATTAATGAAAACTTACATTACAAACTTGCATTACGGGCCTCGGACAGAGTGCGGTTTGTTTGAAAACTTACGAACATGAAAAGCAAACTTTCACCATTAAAAACAATTTTTTCTACATTCAAATTACTCAATTAAGAAATAAAATAAAGCAAAGACACTTGTTGACTGCTTTTTATTATTTAAGTGTCGTAATTATTAAATTAAATCCACTTTAGAAACGGTCGTTACGGCCACTGCAAGAGTTGTGTTTGTTTTTGGAAACTTACAAAGATAAAAAGCAAACTATCACAATTAAATACAATTTTTTCTACATTCAATTACTCAATTAAGAAATAAAATAATTCAAAGAACATTTGTTGACTGCTTTTTCTTATTTAATTTTCGGAATTATTAATGAAAACTTACATTACAAACTTGCATTACGGGCCTCGGACAGAGTGCGGTTTGTTTGAAAACTTACGAACATGAAAAGCAAACTTTCACCATTAAAAACAATTTTTTTCTACATTCAAATTACTCAATTAAGAAATAAAATAAAGCAAAGAACACTTGTTGACTGCTTTTTATTATTTAAGTGTCGTAATTATTAAATTAAATCCACTTTAGAAACGGTCGTTACGGCCACTGCAAGAGTTGTGTTTGTTTTGGAAACTTACAAAGATAAAAAGCAAACTTTCACATTTAAAAACAATTTTTTCGACAAACAAATTACCCAATTAAGAAATAAAATAATTCAAAGAACATTTGTTGACTGCTTTTTATTGTTTAATTGTCGAAATTATCAATTAAATGTACTTTAGAAGCGATCGGTACGGCCTCGGCGGTTTGTTATGTAAACTTTGTGTGATTATAAAAGCAAACTTTCTTATTTAAAAATGTTTTTTTCTGAAAATAAAACACTCAATTAAGAAATAAAAATATACGTTACACACTTGCAAGCTAATTTTGTTCATTTTATTCATGATATTGTTGAAATAAACTCGATTTTAATACATTCTTGCGCTGTTAATGAAACGTAAACAAACTGCCCCAATTTCAAATTTTATAGCTTAAATAGCTTAAATACACACTTAAATTGGAACTTTCATATATCAAAACAAAGGTATTCGAGAGGAGAAACTGATAACACCCAGGGTTTTCACAAAATATGCCCCCAAACAGATTTGGGTCCAGATGTGTGTTTTAACATGGCGAACCCCGTCTGCGGTTGAATTTGACACATAAACAGGCCTGGATTTAAAAATATGCATACACCTGTGCCATGGGGGGTCTTAAAAGTTGTGTCTGGGCAAGGTGCATGTGTGCACAGCAAAAAACAGAAATTTAAAACAGCAAACAGGCCCAGAGATGTGAATTTTTGCTTTTTAAAGGGCTCAGCATGGGTCGATAAATAAAAACTGAAATTTCAGCTGGTAGCTCAAATACACACTTAATTTGGGAGTGTCATATATCAAAACAAAGGTATTCGAGAGGAGAAACTGATAACACCCAGGGTTTTCACAAAACATGCCCCCAAACAGATTTGGGTCCAGATGTGTGTTTTAACATGGCGAACCCTGTCTGCGGTCCAATTTGACACATAAACAGGCCTGGATTTAAAAATATGCATACACCTGTGCCATGGGGGTTCTTAAAAGTTGTGTCTGGGCAAGGTGCATGTGTGCACAGCAAAAACAGAAATTTAAAACAGCAAACAGGCCCAGAGATGTGAATTTTTGCTTTTTAAAGGGCTCAGCATGGGTCGATAAATAAAAACTGAAATTTCAGCTGGTAGCTCAAATACACACTTAATTTGGGAGTGTCATATATCAAAACAAAGGTATTCGAGAGGAGATACTGAAACCGCCAAGGGTTTTCACAAAATATGCCCCCAAACAGATTTGGGTCCAGATGTGTGTTTTAACATGGCGAACCCCGTCTGCGGTTTGAATTTGACACATAAACAGGCCTGGATTTAAAATATGCATACACCTGTGCCATGGGGGGTCATACAAACCTGTGCCATGGGGAGGATAAAAGTTGTGTCTGGGCAGGTGCACATGGTGCACCAGCAAAAAACGAGAAATTTAAAAAGCAAACAGGCCAGAGATGTGAATTTTTCTTTTAAAGGGTCAGCATGGTCGATTAAAAAAACTGAATTTACTGGTACTCAAAACACCTTAATTTGAAGTCATACTATGCAAGAGTTAAGTGTGTGGGAACGAAACCGCCAAGGTTTTCACAAAAATAACCAAAGCGATTTGGGTCAATGTGTGTTTTAAAGAGCACGCTTGCGATAATTGAACATAAACAGGCCTGATTTAAATATGCGAATCCTTGCAAGGGTTCATAAAAGTTGATACTGGCAAGTGCAAGATGTGCACACAAAAACAGAATTTAAAGCAAACAGGCCCAGATTGATTTGCTTTTAAAGGCTCGGCTGGTCAAAAAATAAAACTGGATTAACGGGTGTCAAAAAACTAATTTGGAGTGCAAACAAAAAAAGTTTGAAAGAGAACGAATCGTCAATGGTTCAAATATCCCCCCAAAAATTTGTCCAGTGTGGTTTAAACATGTCGACAGTTCGTAGAATATTGAAAATAAAACGGATTAAATCTAACTGCCATGGGTTTTAAAGTTGTGTTCAAGTGCATGGACAGCGTAAACAAATTAAAAGCAAACAGCCAAGATGTGATTGTTTAAAGGTGCAGGGATAACAAACAGAATTTACAGTGTGTATTAAAGGCAATGGGTTGTATTTAAAAGTAATGGCGATAAATGAAACCGTGCCAATCCCTAAAGTATTTGGCCAGGTTGTGTAACAAACGAATTTATGACAAAAGACAGGCTGGATTTAATTAACTGCATGGGTCTAAATGCTGAATCAGTGTAGCCAATACACAACGAGTGTATTTCAAAGTCAGATGCAATAAAACGATTAGGTCCAATGGTTATTCACAGTTCGGAATGACCAGGTATTAAATGTCCGATGGGTTAAGGCGGCGGTCATTGCACAAACGATTTAAACAACGGCCAGGTTAATTGTTGGGCAGCATGGTCGAAAGAAAACAACGCGGTGTAATTCTTAGTGATGTATAATAAAACATTAGAGTAACCAAGGTCAAATAACAAACAGGTCGAGGTTTAACATCACGTTGGGTGATTGTAAATGGACCCTCGTATGACTAAAAGTGTTAAGTCTGTGTGAGCAAATTTGCAAGGCATGTGACTTTAAGCACAGCAGATATATTTTTAGGTCATCATAATAAGTGCTGTATCAAACAATGGGATTAAACAAGTTTCAAAAATACAAACGGGTCAATTCACATGGGCGTGTGTGTTTTAACATGCGAACCCCGCTGCGGTCATTTGACACATACGCCTGGTTAATAGCATACCCGTGCCATGGGGTTAAAAGTTCTGGGCAAGGTGCATGTGTGCACAGAAACAGAATTAACGCACAGGCAGAGATTGATTTTCTTTAAGCTCACTGGTCGTAAAACTGAATTCCTGTACTCAATACCCTTATTTGGGTGTCATATCAAACAAAGTATTGAAGACTGAACCGCCAGGGTTTCACAAAATGCCCCAAACATTTGGTCAGATTGTTTACATGCGAACCGTCTGCGTGATTACCATAACAGGCCTGATTAATATGCTACCCTGCCATGGGTCTAAGTTGGTCTGGGCAGTCTGTGTCCGCAAACAGAATTAACGCACAGCCAGGATAATTTTGCTTTAAGCTCCTGTAATAAACTGATTCGCTGTACTCAACACACTATTGGTGTATTCAACAGGTATTCGAGGGAGACTAACCAGTTCACAAATGCCCAACATTGGGTCGATGTGTGTTACTGCGACCCTCTGGGTAATTTGACCAACGGCCTGTTAATATGCTCCTTGCTGGGTCTAAGTTGTCTGGCAGTGCATGGCAAGCAAAACAATTAAAACACACGCCAGTTGATTTTGTTTTAAGGCTCAATGGTCGTAATAAACTGAAATCAGTAGTCATACCACTATTGGAGGTCATTTCAAACAAAGTATCGAAGATACTGAACCGCGTTCCAATCCCCAAACAGATTGGTCAATGTTGTTACATGCGACCGTCATGTGTGTTTTAACATGGCGAACCCCGTCTGCGGTTGAATTTGACACATAAACAGGCCTGGATTTTAAAATATGCATACACCTGTGCCATGGGGGGTCTTAAAAGTTGTGTCTGGGCAAGGTGCATGTGTGCACAGCAAAAACAGAAATTTAAAACAGCAAACAGGCCCAGAGATGTGAATTTTTGCTTTTTAAAGGGCTCAGCATGGGTCGATAAATAAAAACTGAAATTTCAGCTGGTAGCTCAAATACACACTTAATTTGGGAGTGTCATATATCAAAACAAGGTATTCGAGAGGAGATACTGAAACCGCCAAGGGTTTTCACAAAACATGCCCCCAAACAGATTTGGGTCCAGATGTGTGTTTTAACATGGCGAACCCCGTCTGCGGTCAATTTGACACATAAACAGGCCTGGATTTAAAATATGCATACACCTGTGCCATGGGGGTCTTAAAAGTTGTGTCTGGCAAGGTGCATGTGTGCACAGCAAAAAACAGAAATTTAAAACAGCAAACAGGCCCAGAGATGTGAATTTTTGCTTTTTAAAGGGCTCAGCATGGGTCGATAAATAAAACTGAAATTTCAGCTGGTAGCTCAAATACACACTTAATTTGGGAGTGTCATATATCAAAACAAAGGTATTCGAGAGGAGATACTGAAACGCCAAGGGTTTTCACAAAATGCCCCCAAACAGATTTGGGTCCAGATGTGTGTTTTAACATGGCGAACCCCGTCTGCGGTCGAATTGACACATAAACAGGCCTGGATTTAAATATGCATACACCTGTGCCATGGGGGGTCTTAAAAGTTGTGTCTGGGCAAGGTGCATGTGTGCACAGCAAAAAACAGAAATTTAAAACAGCAAACAGGCCCAGAGATGTGAATTTTTGCTTTTTAAAGGGCTCAGCATGGGTCGATAAATAAAAACTGAAATTTCAGCTGTAGCTCAAATACACACTTAATTTGGGAGTGTCATATATCAAAACAAAGGTATTCGAGAGGAGATACTGAAACCCCAAGGGTTTTCACAAAATATGCCCCCAAACAGATTTGGGTCCAGATGTGTGTTTTAACATGGCGAACCCCGTCTGCGGTCAATTTGACACATAAACAGGCCTGGATTTTAAAATATGCATACACCTGTGCCATGGGGGTCTTAAAAGTTGTGTCTGGGCAAGGTGCATGTGTGCACAGCAAAAACAGAAATTTAAACAGCAAACAGGCCCAGAGATGTGAATTTTTGCTTTTTAAAGGGCTCAGCATGGGTCGATAAATAAAAACTGAAATTTCAGCTGGTAGCTCAAATACACACTTAATTTGGGAGTGTCATATATCAAAACAAAGGTATTCGAGAGGAGATACTGAAACCGCCAAGGGTTTTCACAAAATATGCCCCCAAACAGATTTGGGTCCAGATGTGTGTTTTAACATGGCGAACCCCGTCTGCGGTCGAATTTGACACATAAACAGGCCTGGATTTTAAAATATGCATACACCTGTGCCATGGGGGGTCTTAAAAGTTGTGTCTGGGCAAGGTGCATGTGTGCACAGCAAAAAACAGAAATTTAAAACAGCAAACAGGCCCAGAGATGTGAATTTTTGCTTTTTAAAGGGCTCAGCATGGGTCGATAAATAAAACTGAAATTTCAGCTGGTAGCTCAAATACACACTTAATTTGGGAGTGTCATATATCAAACAAAGGTATTCGAGAGGAATACTGAAACCGCCAAGGGTTTTCACAAAATATGCCCCCAACAGATTTGGGTCCAGATGTGTTTTTAACATGGCGAACCCCGTCTGCGGTCGAATTTGACACATAAACAGGCCTGGATTTTAAAATATGCATACACCTGTGCCATGGGGGGTCTTAAAAGTTGTGTCTGGGCAAGGTGCATGTGTGCACAGCAAAAACAGAAATTTAAAACAGCAAACAGGCCCAGAGATGTGAATTTTTGCTTTTTAAAGGGCTCAGCATGGGTCGATAATAAAAACTGAAATTTCAGCTGGTAGCTCAAATACACACTTAATTTGGGAGTGTCATATATCAAAACAAAGGTATTCGAGAGGAGATACTGAAACCGCCAAGGGTTTTCACAAATATGCCCCCCAAACAGATTTGGGTCCAGATGTGTGTTTTTAACATGGCGAACCCGTCTGCGGTCGAATTTGACACATAAACAGGCCTGGATTTTAAAATATGCATACACCTGTGCCATGGGGGGTCTTAAAAGTTGTGTCTGGGCAAGGTGCATGTGTGCACAGCAAAAAACAGAAATTTAAAACAGCAAACAGGCCCAGAGATGTGAATTTTTGCTTTTTAAAGGGCTCAGCATGGGTCGATAAATAAAAACTGAAATTTCAGCTGGTAGCTCAAATACACACTTAATTTGGGAGTGTCATATATCAAAACAAAGGTATTCGAGAGGAGATACTGAAACCGCCAAGGGTTTTCACAAAATATGCCCCCAAACAGATTTGGGTCCAGATGTGTGTTTTAACATGGCGAACCCCGTCTGCGGTCGAATTTGACACATAAACAGGCCTGGATTTTAAAATATGCATACACCTGTGCCATGGGGGGTCTTAAAAGTTGTGTCTGGGCAAGGTGCATGTGTGCACAGCAAAAAACAGAAATTTAAAACAGCAAACAGGCCCAGAGATGTGAATTTTTGCTTTTTAAAGGGCTCAGCATGGGTCGATAAATAAAAACTGAAATTTCAGCTGGTAGCTCAAATACACACTTAATTTGGGAGTGTCATATATCAAAACAAAGGTATTCGAGAGGAGATACTGAAACCGCCAAGGGTTTTCACAAAATATGCCCCCAAACAGATTTGGGTCCAGATGTGTGTTTTAACATGGCGAACCCCGTCTGCGGTCGAATTTGACACATAAACAGGCCTGGATTTTAAAATATGCATACACCTGTGCCATGGGGGGTCTTAAAAGTTGTGTCTGGGCAAGGTGCATGTGTGCAATGCAAAAAACAGAAATTTAAAACATCAAACAGGCCCAGAGATGTGAATTTGTGCTTTTTTAAGGGCTCAGCATGGGTCGATAAATAAAAACTGAAATTTCAGCTGGTAGCTCAAATACACACTTAATTTGGGAGTGTCATATATCAAAACAAAGGTATTCGAGAGGAGAAACTGATAACCCCAAGGGTTTTCACAAAACATGCCCCCAAACAGATTTGGGTCCAGATGTGTGTTTTAACATGGCGAACCCCGTCTGCGGTCAAATTTGACACATAAACAGGCCTGGATTTAAAAATATGCATACACCTGTGCCATGGGGGGTCTTAAAAGTTGTGTCTGGGCAAGGTGCATGTGTGCACAGCAAAAAACAGAAATTTAAAACAGCAAACAGGCCCAGAGATGTGAATTTTTGCTTTTTAAAGGGCTCAGCATGGGTCGATAAATAAAAACTGAAATTTCAGCTGGTAGCTCAAATACACACTTAAATTGGGAGTGTCATACATCAAAAGAAAGATCTTTGTCCCTAGAACCTGAAAACAATGACAAAATAGTAGTGAAATAGACCAGTAAAGTTTTAATCTTCAAGATAGCATTCAATGCTGTGTTGTCCAAATGTCGACACATATAAATGCTTTTCAAGTGTGGTAATGAAATGAATGAGTGATATTGGCACTGTAATACATTTTTGGAAACCTCTATGCAAGGGGTATACTAAATTAATCATGAAACAATCATATTCGAAACATATAAGAGTTTACTTGCATAAATGTTTTAAATGCATCCCTGCATTTGGCGAGACCGTAACGTTCATTTTGAATCGAATTCAAACATAGTTTTTCTGTCAATTAAATGTGTCAAAAGTGTCAACAAGTGTTCTTTGAATTATTTTATTTCTTAATTGAGTAATTTGAATGTAGAAAAAATTGTATTTAATTGTGATAGTTGGCGTTTTACGCTCGAAAGATTTCAAAACAAACCCAACTCTTGCAGTGGCCGTAACGACCGTTTCTAAAGTGGATTTAATTTAATAATTACGACACTTAAATAAAAAAAGCAGTCAACAAGTGTTCTTTGCTTTATTTTATTTCTTAATTGAGTAATTTGAATGTAGAAAAAATTTTTTTAATGGTGAAAGTTTGCTTTTCATGTTCGTAAGTTTTCAAACAAACCGCACTCTGTCCGAGGCCGTAATGCAAGTTTGTAATGTAAGTTTTCATTAATAATTCCGAAAATTAAATAAGAAAAAGCAGTCAACAAATGTTCTTTGAATTATTTTATTTCTTAATTGAGTAATTTGAATGTAGAAATAATTGTATTTAATTGTGATAGTTGGCGTTTTACGCTCGAAAGATTTCAAAACAAACCCAACTCTTGCAGTGGCCGTAACGACCGTTTCTAAAGTGGATTTAATTTAATAATTACGACACTTAAATAATAAAAAGCAGTCAACAAGTGTTCTTTGCTTTATTTTATTTCTTAATTGAGTAATTTGAATGTAGAAAAAATTGTTTTTAATGGTGAAAGTTTGCTTTTCATGTTCGTAAGTTTTCAAACAAACCGCACTCTGTCCGAGGCCGTAATGCAAGTTTGTAATGTAAGTTTTCATTAATAATTCCGAAAATTAAATAAGAAAAAGCAGTCAACAAATGTTCTTTGAATTATTTTATTTCTTAATTGAGTAATTTGAATGTAGAAATAATTGTATTTAATTGTGATAGTTTGCGTTTTACGCTCGAAAGTTTTCAAAACAAACCCAACTCTTGCAGTGGCCGTAACGACCGTTTCTAAAGTGGATTTAATTTAATAATTACGACACTTAAATAATAAAAAGCAGTCAACAAGTGTTCTT
Organism: Oedothorax gibbosus; assembly: GCA_019343175.1. NCBI lineage: Eukaryota > Metazoa > Arthropoda > Arachnida > Araneae > Linyphiidae > Oedothorax > Oedothorax gibbosus. The sequence continues at coordinate 12,558 of JAFNEN010004965.1, forward strand.
TGCTTTATTTTATTTCTTAATTGAGTAATTTGAATGTAGAAAAAATTGTTTTTAATGGTGAAAGTTTGCTTTTCATGTTCGTAAGTTTTCAAACAAACCGCACTCTGTCCGAGGCCGTAATGCAAGTTTGTAATGTAAGTTTTCATTAATAATTCCGAAAATTAAATAAGAAAAAGCAGTCAACAAACGTTCTTTGAATTATTTTATTTCTTAATTGAGTAATTTGAATATAGAAATAATTGTATTTAATTGTGATAGTTTGCGTTTTACGATCGAAAGTTTTCAAAACAAACCCAACTCTTGCAGTGGCCGTAACGACCGTTTCTAAAGTGGATTTAATTTAATAATTACGGCACTTAAATAATAAAAAGCAGTCAACAAGTGTTCTTTGCTTTATTTTATTTCTTAATTGAGTAATTTGAATGTAGAAAAAATTGTTTTTAATGGTGAAAGTTTGCTTTTCATGTTCGTAAGTTTTCAAACAAACCGCACTCTGTCCGAGGCCGTAATGCAAGTTTGTAATGTAAGTTTTCATTAATAATTCCGAAAATTAAATAAGAAAAAGCAGTCAACAAACGTTCTTTGAATTATTTTATTTCTTAATTGAGTAATTTGAATGTAGAAATAATTGTATTTAATTGTGATAGTTTGCGTTTTACGATCGAAAGTTTTCAAAACAAACCCAACTCTTGCAGTGGCCGTAACGACCGTTTCTAAAGTGGATTTAATTTAATAATTACGACACTTAAATAATAAAAAGCAGTCAACAAATGTTCTTTGCATTATTTTATTTCTTTATGGAGTAATTTGAATGTAGAAAAAATTGTTTTTTAATGTGAAAGTTTGCTTTTTACGTTCATAAGTTGTCAAAACAAACCAACGAAAATTTCAAAAAATATGTCAGAGTCCGAACGAATTTCAGAGTCCCGACTTTTTTCTAAGTCCGAACGAGTTTCAAAGTACAAAGTACGGCAAACGGACCACCTCTCGTCACCCGTTCGGCTAAAACAGGTTGTAGGTCAGAGGTTTTTTTTTTTCCTCCCGTAGTGGGGGAAACGCGCCGACGAGAAAGCGGAGGGGGAACGTCGGAACTGGTTTTGGGTTGGTAGTAGTTGCTGTTCTGCGCCTTATATATGGGGCACAGTGTCTGTGCTCCTAGGGTTCAGCTGGTGGATCACAGTGTCTGCTAGTCTGGCCTGCTTCCCTCACGTCTCAGCTTCTCTGCGAGTGGTCCGGCCCCCGTGCCGTGCCGCTCCATCGCGGAAATTATTTCTGTGGGAATATGGTGCATATTGTGATCGTAGCATCGGGCTGCGGGTGGGTGTGAGTTGAATGCCGTGCGCGTGGCCAACTCTACTCGCTTGTCGTCCTTTTCTACCCTTGTTGTTTCCTCGCCCCGCTGCAATATGCAGCGCGGGACGTGGTGAGTCGAGAACCGTCTGCCGAGAGTGCGACGTTTCGTATTTTATTTTATGGCAATATTTCTGGGGCAATATCAAATACAGGGGCCCTTTGATGGTGGGGGTCCCTCGATGGTGGAAAGGCTTTTTCCTGAAACGGTGAAACATGAGAGAGTTCGAGAGAATACCTGGTTGATCCTGCCAGTAATCATATGCTTGTCTCAAAGATTAAGCCATGCATGTCTAAGTACAGGCCGTATTATGGCGAAACCGCGAATGGCTCATTAAATCAGTTATGGTTCCTTGGATCGTACTTAGTTACTTGGATAACTGTGGCAATTCTAGAGCTAATACATGCAGCAGAGCTCCGACCTTCGGGAACGAGCGCTTTTATTAGACCAAAATCAATCGGGCCTTGTGTCCGTTGAACGTGGTGACTCTGTATAACTTTGGGCTGATCGCACGGGCTCGTCCCGGCGACGTATCCTTCAAGTGTCTGCCTTATCAACTGTCGATGGTAGGTTATGCGCCTACCATGGTCGTAACGGGTGACGGGGAATCAGGGTTCGATTCCGGAGAGGGAGCCTGAGAAACGGCTACCACATCCAAGGAAGGCAGCAGGCGCGCAAATTACCCACTCCCGGAACGGGGAGGTAGTGACGAAAAATAACGATACGGGACTCTTTTGAGACCCCGTAATTGGAATGAGTACACTCTAAATCCTTTAGCGATTATCAATTGGAGGGCAAGCCAAGTGCCAGCAGCCGCGGTAACACTTGCTCCAATAGCGTATATTAAAGTTGTTGCGGTTAAAAAGCTCGTAGTTGGATCTCAGTTCTAGTCGGGCGGTCCGCCTAACGGCGGTAACTGCCCGTTCTGAACAAGCCAGCCGGTTTCCCTTGATGATCTTCACCGGTTGTCTCGGTTGACCGGCAAGTTTACTTTGAATAAATTAGAGTGCTCAAAGCAGGCGTGACGCCTGAACAATGGTGCATGGAATAATGGAATAGGACCTCGGTTCTATTTTGTTGGTTTTCGGAACACGAGGTAATGATTAAGAGGAACAGACGGGGCATTCGTATTGCGACGCTAGAGGTGAAATTCTTGGACCGTCGCAAGACGAACTACTGCGAAAGCATTTGCCAAGAATGTTTCCATTAATCAAGAACGAAAGTTAGAGGATCGAAGGCGATCAGATACCGCCCTAGTTCTAACCATAAACGATGCCAGCCAGCGATCCGGCTGTGTTCCTCAAATGACACGCCGGGCAGCTTCCGGGAAACCAAAGCTTTTGGGTTCCGGGGGAAGTATGGTTGCAAAGCTGAAACTTAAAGGAATTGACGGAGGGTCACCACCAGTAATGGGGCTTGCGGTTCAATTTGACTCAACGCAGCAAACCCTACCAGGCCAGGACACGGCGAGGATTGACAGATTAAGAGCTCTTTCTTGATTTCGTGGGTAGTGGTGCATGGCCGCTCTTGGTTCGTGTAGTGATTTGTCTGGTTTATTCTGATAACGGACGAGGCTCTAGCCTACTAAATAGACGCTCGGATCATTCCTAGTCCGGCGTTTCTTCTTAGAGGGACTGGCGGCGTTTAGCCGCACGAGGCAGAGCAATAGCAGGTCTGTAATGCCCTTAGATGTCCTGGGCCACACGCGTGCCACATTGAAGGAATCATCGTGTGCTTTCCCTTTCCGACAGGAATGGGTAACCCGTTGAACCTCTTTCGTGCTGGGGATTGGCGATTGCAATTATCCGCCATGAACGAGGAATTTCTAGTAAGCGTGAGTCATCATCTCGCGTTGATTAGGTCCCTGGCCCTTGTCCACACCGCCCGTCGCTATTACCGATTGAATATTTTAGTGAGGACTTCGGATTGGCTGTCGATTTGGCTTTCGGGTCGAGCCGACGTGCCGAAAAGATGCCCGAACTTGATTATTTAGAGGAAATAAAAGTCGTAACAAGGTACCCGTCGGTGAACCAGCGGGTGGATCATTATCGAACCTTTCGTCGCGAGCGAGAGAAGTAGGTGAATCTCCTCGGTCTTCCGTCTGCCCGGATGGGGCCGAGAAACCGGTGCCGGTAGTCGGGCATAGTAGGGTGCCCGGCGAAAGTGCCACTTTGAACGGATATAAGACGCCGAACCTATGGTGTACCTGATTCCCGGCCGCGAGACGGCAAGAGGGAGGTCCCTCGTCCCTCGAGGACGCGGGGGCTAGGTTTGAAGAGACGCGCCCGCTCTGGCGCGCCGCACTTTCGGTGTCGGCCCCTGACGTTGACGTCCGCGACTTCGGATGATGGGGTTTTTGAACGCGCTGCGATGCCTCGAGTGGGTGTTCTGCGTCGAGTTGCCGTGCACGTGGCTAACTCCGCAACCCGCTCGGCGTCCTATTCCCTGGAAGGGAGGTAGTAGTCGATGTCCTTCTCGCTGACAAGGGAGTGCCCGGCCTAAGCCGGATTGCACGCACCATGGAGTCTTGAAGGTTCGTCGGTGGCCGCTTCCCCTACGGGGAGTAGTTGTTCCTGAACATTTTCTTTGAACGCAATACGATGAACGCCCTGGTGACGGGGCGGGAATCAAAACTCTGACAACTCTAAGCAGTGGATCACTCGGCTCACGGGTCGATGAAGAACGCAGCCAGCTGCGAGACTTGGTGTGAATTGCAGAACACATTGAGCATTAACTTTTTGAACGCGCATTGCGGCCTCGGGTTCTGCCCGGGGCCTCGCCTGTCTGAGGGTCGGATAAGACTTACCGAGGAAGGTTCTCCTTCCCATTGACCGCTCCGACTTCACAGTCGCCGGTTTAAAATCTCACGAGTGTTCTACGTCCTGTCGAAGAAGCGTTGCCGCGGTGCATGTCTGTCTGGGCGGAGGGAACGGATATTTCTCTCCCCGTGGGATGGATCTGCGTGCAATGCAAAGAACGACGATTGACGAGACGCTCGCCAGTTTAACGGAGTATTTAAGGTGCCTCGAGAGGGTGTGCGTTTGAGTTGCCGTGTGCGTGGCAACTCCGCTGCTCGCTCGGTGCCGACAAGGTGCCTCGAAGAGGGTTTGCGTCGAGTTGCCGTGTGCGTGGCAACTCCGCTGCTCGCTCGGTGCCGAAAAGGTGCCTCGAAGAGGGTTTGCGTCGAGTTGCCGTGTGCGTGGCAACTCCGCTGCTCGCTCGGTGCCGAAAGGTGCCTCGAAGAGGGTTTGCGTCGAGTTGCCGTGTGCGTGGCAACTCCGCTGCTCGCTCGGTGCCGCTTGGATGTGATGCGGAGACTTTCGGTGTGGGTGTTCAAGAGTGACCGTGCGCGTGGTCACTCCGCCTCCCTTTTGTCGCCGCGTCCGACTCCGCGTGGAAGTGGGTCCGCGTTACTGAATTACTCCTGCCACGTGCAGTATACCCTATGTCGACCTCAGATCAGACGAGATAACCCGCTGAATTTAAGCATATAAATAAGCGGAGGAAAAGAAACCAACAGGGATTCCCTTAGTAACGGCGAGTGAACCGGGAGAAGCCCAGCGCCGAATCCCCGCTCGCAAGGGCGTGGGGAAATGTGGCGTTTAGGAGTGAGCGTGCCGGAGACGGACTCTGCAGCAAGTCCCCTTGACCGGGGCTGTTGCCCAAAGTGGGTGCGAGGCCCATAGCTGCTAGGTTCTATCCGGATGCGATCTCCTTGGAGTCGGGTTGCTTGGAAGTGCAACCTTAATCGGGTGGTAAACTCCACCTAAGGCTAAATACTTCCGTGAGACCGATAGCAAACAAGTACCGTGAGGGAAAGTTGCAAAGAACTTTGAAGAGAGAGTTCAAGAGTACGTGAAACTGCTTAGAGGTAAACGGGTGGGCCCTCGAAATCCTGTGGTGGGATCATTCAGTCGGGGTGTCGCGTCGCAGGCTGGGCATGCATTATGGTACCCGTGAGGGGGCCGGCTCGGCTAGCGTTGCGTGGCAAACCGACGCATTTGTTTCCCATCCGAAGGACGCCGCAACCGGTTGGTGGACGGTCTTAAGAGCGAGAAACGGCAGGTGGCCGGAGGCGTGCATTTGTGTGTCGCCGGTTGTTAGCCATCTTGCAGGACGGCCCGTCCGCCGACCGTGGCAATAAAGAGGCCCGGCTGGGCTTCGTCGTCTCCTCCTTGCGTAACGAGCTATACTAGCATTCGCAGGAGTTCGTTGAGAGGTGCGTTCGCACGAAGCGAGTTCGTGGCAAGCATCGCTCCGTCTCCGTTGGTGATGCGAGGCTCGTGGGAGTGATTGACGGTTTGCGGCGAGTAGATCGGTCACCCACCCGACCCGTCTTGAAACACGGACCAAGGAGTCTAACATGTGCGCGAGTCAATGGGTCTTGAATAAGCCCGGCGGCGAAATGAAAGTACAGGCCGGCGGAGGTCGGCCGCATTCGGGATCCCCGTTCCCTCGCGGGCGGGGCGCACCGGAGACCCGCCGCGTTCCACTTGTGGAAGTGGCGGAGTTTGAGCGCACACGTTGGGACCCGAAAGATGGTGAACTATGCCCGGACAGGACGAGGCCAGAGGAAACTCTGGTGGAGGTCCGTAGCGGTTCTGACGTGCAAATCGATCGTCAGATCTGGGTCTAGCGGCGTAAGACTAATCGAACCATCTAGTAGCTGGTTCCCTCCGAAGTTTCCCTCAGGATAGCTGGGGTCATTTAATTCAGTCTCATCTGGTAAAGCGAAATGATTAGAGGCCTTGGGGCCCAAACGATCTTTAACCTATTCTCAAACTTTAAATGGGTGAGAAGTCCGCCCTTTCATACTGAAGGCCCGGGCGAGACAGGATGAGAGGTGCCCAGTGGGCCACTTTTTGGTAAGCCCGAACTTGGCGCTGTGGGATGAACCCAAAAGCCCGGTTAAAGGGGTCCGATGCGGAAAAACGCTCATGAGACCCCCTGAAAGGGGTTGGTTTCCCCTAGACAGTCGGACGATGGCCAGGAAGTCGGAATTCGCTAAGGATTTTTGTAACAACTCCCCCGAAACCCAAGCAACTAGCCCCGAAAATGGATGACGCCCCCAGCGTTTTTGGGGGGCCCTACCGGGCCGCCTTTAAAAAAGGGGAGAGCCTTCCCTCGTGGAGGTTTTAAAGCCGCAGTGAGTAGGAGGGCGCGGTGGGGTGCGGTTTTTTGGTGCCGGGGGTGAGCCCCCCCGGAGCCGCCACCCGGGGCAGATCTTGGGGGTTTTTGAAAATACTCAAGTGAGAACCTTGAGGACTGAAGCTGGGGGAAGGGTTCCCTGGGGAAAAAGAGTTTTAACATGGGTCAGTCGGTCCTAAGGGGTCCCGGAGAAAAAACCGTTTTTCCCCCGCGAGACGTCGCCCCAAACGCAAAAC